>BQNB010095612.1:0-25825 GCA_026074375.1 Tanacetum coccineum
GAGCTTGTGCAAGAAATTTTAGAACCTAAAACAACCTAACACTAACTTAAAATTAAGTTCTAAAACTGGCTAAATAAGAAACTTTAACTAAAAACTTTAGAAAAAAGGACAGATTATGTCTAAACCACAATTTTCAAATGCAGGCCTAAGACTCATTCATTCTTATGTATAATGAACTATTTTAGAACAAATTCCAAGCCTTAAAAGCTACTTATAAGTAAAATCTAAAAATAAGCAATTTGAATAAGTAAAAACACACACTTTCTAAAATTTTAATAGACAAGACCTTAAAACTAAAATGTGAACCATAAAAACTTGCTAAAACTTATCAAAGGACCTAATTAGAGCTTAATGAATTTAGCTTAAATGCCAAAACAAGCTCAAGCAGTGGTAACCATAGTTATAACTGCTTGTGCCAAGCACCCCTTTAAAAACTGTTTTACCATTTTTAAACTAATCAAGCTTGAAATAAGCTGAGATTTGTGCAAACAGATGATGAATTAAGTTCATTGAGGACATTTAAGCATTAATCAACCATAGATAAGCACAAAACAATAGGCTAAAGTAAAAGCTATAAAATGTTAAAATATGCAGTTTTAGTGAAAAACTTAAACAAGTAAGATCTAATCAACAAGCAAGTAAGAGTAAGCAACATTACGCTATATTAACCAGAAATAAGCAACAATAAGCAGAGAATAAGTTGTAAACAGTAAATAAGAAAATAAGCAGTTTTAAGCCAAAATGCTGAAAATAGAGAACTTACAAAGCCCTTGCTCAAAACAGGGCAAATAAGCTTATAATAAGCTAATCTACAAGCTCTAGCTTGTTAAAGACAAGCTAGTGAAACCCATAAGCCCATCCAGGTTTGGCTTATCATCTATTTTTAGATTTTTTAAATGATTTTTTGGTAAAAGGCTTAAACACTATAAGTTATTCAAAAACTTATAGTGCTTAAGTTAACAGCTTAAGTGACAGATAAAAAGGGCTTATGTGAGCTTATAAAAGGTTTTTTAAAACACAAAATGCATCAACAAGATTTAACATAAAAACTTAAATTTTCATTAAACTTTAAATAAAACAGCACAATGCTTTAAGAAAAAGTATAATAAGCTTAAAAAGACTTAATATAAGCTGAAAACCTAAAAACTAGATCGCCCCTTCAAAGGATTACAAGGTCCTATTTATAGAGATAACAATGGTCTTGGGTCTTCTCTTTGTGTGCTACTTCTGTGAGTGATTTAGAGGGTGTGTTTCTTGTGTGAGTGCCTTCAAAATCTCATCTAAGCCATCCAAATTTCTTGGTCACCAAGTCTATCAATCCGGACTCTTGATTCTTTGTCTTGTTCATCAACCAATAAGGATTCATGGGATTGCCAAGGTGGATTTGGTGTTTTGTGAGGTGGGGTTGAAGGGAAAGAGATAGGTTATGTATCTATGGGAAACAGTGACGAGTGTCAAAGGGATGCGGTGAGTAGATTTAAATGGAGCGGGTATTTTTGATTTTTGGGGGTGAACAGGGTAACGGGTATTAGAGTTAATGATATTAGGGATTTGCAATGTTAGTCCTTAAGGACTAGCAATGTTAGTCCATAAGGACTAGCAATGTTAGTCCCTAAGGACTAGCAATGTTAGTCCATAAGGACTAACGATGCAAAAGGGTTAAGGGTGTTATGGGTTAAGTGTTAACGGGTTGTATGGTTTAGGCTTATTTTATTTGTTTTGGGCCGGGTAACATGGTTTTGGGTTTTAAGGCTTTTATAACTTATAAGTTTTATAAATCAAGGCTTAATGGGCTGATCTGGCCCATTAAATGGGTACGGGTTGGCCCATTTAAAGATTTCACCTTCGGATTCGTCTTTGACTTTGACGTTTTTTTGCCTTGGACTTTGTACCTGATTTTTTTTTTTTTTTTTTTTTATTTTTTTTTTTTTTTTTTTTTTTTTTTTTTTTATTTTTTTTTTTTGTTTTTTTTTTTTTTTTTTTTTTTTTTTTTTTTTTTTTTTTTTTTGACGGGTGTACTTTAACTTTTCACGCTCTTTCCATCCTCGTGCTCAATTTTGTCTGTTTTGGCTTGATTTTGTCCTTTAGTGAATATCCGTTACCTACACAATCATAAATCACAAAATACATAAATACAATGTATTTTTGGTATATTTTGGTCATTTTAGGCACGTTTATAATAGGCTAAAATGAATGTGTAATTAACACATACCATGGACAATCAAGGTGGGTAAATGCATTGGGACACAGATGATTAAGATCCTTCGTAACATTTCCATGCCTCACCAGGATCCTAAAAGTGTAATGCCGCTATTAGGCCAAATTTGCCTTTTAGGAGGATGCTGTTGGTTTTGATTGTTTCTGGAAGTGTCATTGATAACGCTCCAAATATACATAAATTATCCCTCAAAAATACCTTAAATATATACAATAACGCATGAAATATTGTAAAGTTTGCCTGTTTGTTATGTAATATTCATTTCAAGAACAAAGTGAAGAAAAGGACTAACGATGCAAAAGAAATCCAGTAAAATGCACTTAAACGGATCCGTTACAAGAAGGATCTAGAAGAAAAATTAAAGAGGAATTAATGATTAAAGCCAAAGTGCGACGCACAATATATTTTGTGTGGCGTACTTCTAAACGAATTGAATGCCATTTAATTAATCACCAAGTGCGGCGCACAATTTCTTGTGTGCGCGCACTTTCCTGTCAGTTACTCCCAAATCATAAATGATTGCAATGATTGGGCAACCTTTCACTCCCCTAAATTATGAAACTAAAGACCATCCTCAAGTATAAATTGAGAATAATTTTGGAGGAAATCATCACTCAAATCATTCCATTCTCGTCTTATCACTCATCATCACAAGTGAGCTAGTATTTTAGTAGTTCCATAAAGTGAGGTTTTGAAGGTTAACCACCACCTTCATCACTTTCTGGGTAGAAAAAGAAGTAAAGTTCCAGGAAGTTGAAGTTGCTAGTGTTACTATAGTCAATTATTACTTTGTTCTTGAAATGCATTGTAAGAATTGGAACCTCTACTCTTGAAATTTGGTAAAAACATGTTTCTATCTTTTGATAATAATGGAATGTTGGATTCAACAGATTGATTTTTATTGTGTATGTTATATGAATGTATTGAGTAGATTAACAATGTTTTGGTTTAAGAGCTACATGAATATTAGATCACAAACTTGACTTATTGAATGAGCTTTTGGTATTAATAATATAAGTTTTGATGCTTTTGACTTAGACTCATCTTAAATCTTCGTTTGATCACCGTTTATCCTGGATATAGGTCGAAAGACTCCGGTTAAGTGATTGATTTCCAAGTTGTTTGTCTATGACAACTAGACCTTAGCCTTAGTGAGGAGTGGCAAGTAACGAACATTAACCCATGTACAAAAGGGTTTAACGCTAAATCACATGTCTAACGAACTTGGTTTAGCAAATTTATATTACTCATTATCAAACACGAATCACACTTAAAGCATTTTTCATAATAAATGTTAAAGGCCGAAAGTGTTTTTCATTATGAATAATAGATAATCTTTCTAAGTAATTAAACATTCTTAAATCGATTATAATTTCATTCGTGAATCATTCATCTACTCAAGTTTATCCATAATGTTTCTTGTTTCTTAACTAAACATGTCCTTTATTTCTTGAATTAAATCATTATTTTAGATCCGTGATAGTCTATAAGATAATTTCCCTTTTTCGTAATATTATTGACTTTTCTTAGAATACCGAATCCCGTAGAACGACCTGGTCTTACCTAAAAGATTATACTACATATGTGGGTTATAATTTTACCTGTGTGTTTCCCTATAATAAAATTGGTATTTTCAGTAATTATAAATTTAAAGCTTTTGAAACACATCAAAGTTTTTGGCGCCGTTGCCGGGGATTGATTTTATTCTTGAATCAGTCGTTATAATTTTACAAACTCAAATTATTTCTAAACTACCATACAGTTTTCTGGCAAACTGAACCAAATTTCTTCAGAAATGCGCCCACAAAGTTTATGTGCACCGGTTTTTCCTTCAAAAATCCAGAAAGTACGTCTGTACTTCTTACCAGTACTCGCACTTCCATGTCCCTTTTACAAAAACAAAATCAGTTTTAAGAGAGAAACATCAAAACACCAAACCCCAAAACCAAAAATTGTAATTTGACCATTGTGGAAATGTGGAACTTATTCCTTTTGTTCATAATCTTTGAATTCATGTATTACAGCATATTATACATTAAAATAAAAAAAAATCAAAAAGAACTATTTTATGCATTACTTGTCTGAATTTATCTATGTTTGTTTGTTAGTTGTTAGTTGTTAGTTGTAGCTTATTAAACTTTGATTACATGCCAAATAAAAATAAAAATAAAACTTTTAAAAGAATTAGGAAAAATTATAAAAACCATATGATGATTGATATATTTAAAAACCTAATATTTGCCATGTTCAGAAAATATTTAGGAGATATAAAAAATAATGAAATTAAAAATAAAATTTTTTATAGAAGTTTCAAAACTTATAAAGTATGCCGCACTTCTTTTGAAGTACGTCGCACTTTCCCACCTAAAACCAAGCAGAATGATTGTCTTTTGATTTTTGAACAAAAATTTCTTACATTAAAAAATACTATTTGTTTATTAAGAATATGTAAGTGTAAGAAGGTATTGCTATTTGTTTTAACTAACCCACTAATGGTTGTTTTAATGATGTTTTATTCTATAAGAATTATGGACCCAAATTTAAGTCTCGGAAAGATTTGCTTAGGAGACGACGTGATTATAATATCAAGTGACAAAGTTGAAGGATCAGGAGATTGGAACTCTCCGGAGTATCAAGACACAGCTGTTAGTAAAGGGAAGAAAGTCATGAGTGCACTCAGTTTCTATAGGATGGAGATAAATGAGATTAGTGAGCGGTACATTGCACCATGTTTTGTGAATAGCTTGGAAGCATTTGATGGAGAGTTTAATTTAGCATTTGATGAGAACCTGATATCAAATGAATTCTGTAACAACCCGAGTTTCAGGTCAACGTCTATCCTTAGCTAAGATAGTTATTTTTAATTATGAAAATAATTATAGTCGTTATGCTATATGTGGTTGATTAGAATTTCCATTTATTGGTGAATTTCATTTTGTGATTTAGTTTCTATTTGTTTTTAGCATTTAAGGAAGTCAGAAAAATATGTTTTATTGCTCCGAGAGCGTAAATATGTTAATTTTGTATTTTTTGTCATTTCCCTGTGTTTTTGTGAAAACCGTGATTAAAGGTCGTATTATACAAGGTTTAACGTTTTAATAAAGGTTTTATACTATATTTAGTGGGACAGATTTAAAAATAATTACAAACATGATGTTACCCATGTTTGGTAGGCTAAGTAACGAAAAAATAACCATTTTGTATAAAATGGCAAGGAAAATGAAAGAGGGTTAAAGTTTATCCAAATGCTCAAAGTTAATTTCTTATAAATAGGCACCATTATACATCTAAAAACTCTTTACAAAAAATTTCATCCTCTCTCTTTCTCCTCTTATTGTTGTCGTCGAAGTCACACATACACATAAACATCATCACCAAAAATTTATTACTTACATGCATTTAAATCCAATTATACCATATTAATCCTTGTTCAATCCTCTACAAATCCTACTAAAGAAACGTTACATGCAATGAGTTTTGTGAAAGTTGAATTTTTGGTCAAGTTCTTGTGATTTTTATCTAAAAGGAAGGTTTACTAGTATTAGATTAGTGTTATTGTGAGTTGGTTTGATTCGAAAAGTTTGTTTGGTTGGTCCTTGTGGTTCGTCTATACGGTCAAGGCAAAGGGGAAACAAAAGTTGATTTTTCTTATAGCTTTGTAAGCTCTTGTTTATGTTTACTTGTTGCTAGATTAGTTGGTTATTACATATATGTGATTGTAGCTAGATGAATTTAGTGCAAGATGGGTTTGAAAGTATTTCAAGTATGAACATATGATTGATGGTTTTAGTACATGTTAATAGGCTAGTTAAGCACGTTGGAAGGGTTAGATTTTGTCAAAAATGGGTTTTGGTATGGCTTTGGATTGACTTTTGTTGACCAGAAAGTTTGACTTGGTCATAGCGTGTCGAGAAATTTTTGAAATCTAGATTAGGCTTTTGATTATTATAAAGGATGTTCTAAGGTCCGTTTTAATATAAGGTAGGCCTTTGAAACACCTAAAAACGAAAGATTTTAAACAAGCCAAAGTCAATTTGAGTTTAGTTTTTGGAAAAAAGTCAACTACAATGTTGACTTTTAAAAGTCCAAACTTGCGTATACTTTGAATATTAGTTTATAACAAGTAAAGTGATTCGTAATGTAAGTTAAATATAAGATGAAATGCTAAGTTTGGGATTAAAGATATCCTATACTTTCGGCGCCAACTTTCTAAAAATGGAAACTTTATTAAAACGTTTGTTTATATTGTTTAATCAAATAAAGCTAAATGTTATCGTCCACACTTGAGATTCAGTATATGATTATATATACATAATAGTAATACATATATATACATTACATGATTTAATATACTCTTAGTCACGTGCCGCTATATATGTACTATATGGGTCGCGGTTAGACGTGAAGTTTATTGCGCTAGTTGATTGATTGGATCTTTTGCTTATGTAGATCATAAGCCTCCATTAATTCTTTTAATGTTTTAAACCCCAGAAGGGGGATACAAGTTGTTTTAAATAAATCGAAACACATATGATTATATTATAATAGCAAGAAGAACCCTTACGAATTGTTTTCCGCATATAATATGCTATTGTCGAAGTCCCCTTATTTCATTAACCGTTAATAACCCTTGTTGAGAGGTAAACTCATAATGCATAAAAATAGATACTATTGGGTTTGACACCCTGTCCAGGTTTAAATCCCTTGTGACCACCACTGTCAAACGACATTTTGTTATTATAAATTATAGGTATATGACAATACTTACCTTGTTTGGGGCAAAACCTTTTTTTTTTATAGTCATATGAAATACCAATATGTATTGTTAACGTCGTAGTCATGAGCTAATTGCGTGAAAGAAAAGAAGTTGCTATTAGCATTGCATTTGTTTACTTTGTTTCTAGAGAACTAATAATGTGTTCAAAGTTTTTACTTATTTATTATTTAAACTCTATAATTTCAACTCAACTTTGTTGTGACGTTATTAAACAGTTTATATCCCAGGTAACCAAGGCTGATGCAAGCGATGGCGTGAGGTGTCATGCGTTTGTTGAATGGATATTAGGAAAGCACTTCTTTTGTGATTCCAGTTCCCGCCCCCTTTTTTCAAAAACAATATATCTTTATGTTGGTGTTTTAAAATAATATTACTTTTATTTGAAAACAATATGTTTTTCATGGTTTGTAATAGACAGCGGTTATGATTCTGTGGGACCAAACGCATTTTAACTCTGAATAATTTTAGAACACATGTTTTGTAAACGTCTTACTTTAGTCATTTTCTATTATCGTGGTAACGGATGCTATTTAGTAACACCAAATTGCTAATTTCCGCTGCGCAATCCGATGCCCCTCGGGGCGGGTGTTATAGATTGGTATCAAGAGCTTCGGTTGTAGAGAACTAGGTTGTTTTCAAAACTTGGATTGTAGTCATTTTAGATATCAAAGTAATGTCAAGAGTCTAAGATTGTAAGGAACTAGGTCAAGTCTTTTGAAAAACCTAAACTATAACGCTTCTACACGCACGCCGATACTCATCGTTGCCATTGGTTACATGTAAGGTACATTTATTAATTGTTATGTGCAAGTATGTTTACTTATACGATATATGTAAAAATTTGTTTAATTATGGATATTTATGCATGAGTTTGGATGCATAAAGGTATTATTGTATTGGAGCATCTTGTGCATAGTGTTGGAATGCATGAATGTCATTTGATTATATTATAACTACTATTATATATGTTTGAAATATAATTAAATCGAGAAGGTCGCGAATTGTAAAATTTTTGGTTTGTTGCACTTTTATACGAACCGTTATTTTGATAATATATGGCAAGAGAGGTCCCTCATTTATATATGTTTCGTTGCAAATGTAGTCCTTGTGGGAGTGAAAGTTTAGGGACATGGCAATTTAAGTCCCTGAAGGTGTGTGTTGTTATAACACGTCCAGTCCTTGTGGGACTTAACATGTTTACAAGTTAAGGGGTTTGATTTGGTGTTGGGCCTTGTTAGGCATTTTGGGCCTTTTTAGTTATTAAACGGATTTGGACTTTTTAAGTCTTCAATAAATATACTAATGGGCTGACCCGGCCCATTAGATGGGTTCGGGTGGTCCCATTAAGTATTCTTCTGTATCGGCTCTGGTTTTGACTGTTGACTTTGCGGGGTTGACTTGACTTTGACTTGGGTTGACTTTTTGCTTCGATTTGACTTTGTCTTTTCCACGCTTTTCCATTCTGTGCTCAGTTTTGTCGTTTTTAGCTTGATTTTTTATCCTTTTATCGGATATCCGTTTCCTGCATAATATAGATGAAAACATACAAATACAAGGTATTTTTGGTACGTTTTTTGTCATTTAAGTCTGATTTTAATGGTGAAAGGTATGTGTAATTAAACGCATATCAGTGGTCGCGAGACAGCGCATGCATTGGTCGAGAAGAAAGGAGAGGTAAAGGACAGGTTTTATGGCAAGTTAATTTTGGATTTGGGTAATGAAGTGTGTTCTAGTGTGGAACAAGGAACTGCAGCAGTGTAAAAGTTGGTTGAGAAGCTCGAAATTGTTAAAGGAAAAGCTGAGTGTAAGAAACTGAAGAAAGAACTTGAAGAAGCAAGGTTGAGCTACACATTCCTTCGTATGCAGAATGAACGAGTTGAGAGAGATCTCTATTGGACTAGAGTTCGAGCTCATGAGTTCTATCAAGAGATGATTCATAGGGGATTTGTGTTTGAAAAAAGACCGAATGAAGCTATTGATGTTCCGATTAAAGATGAGAAGAGTCCTTTATCTAAGCCGCAAGGATCTCCTCCTGATGTGTAGTAGTCTAGTTTCAATTATAGTTTCTTTTGTTGTGTAATCACTAAACTGAGTCCCTAGTTGGTAGAAATAGTACTATTAGTTGTAACGATTTGTATCATTTTATGAAACAATGCAACTATGTATTAACTCTTTGTGATGAAAAATGAATGACTATCTTTTCATTACTACTTGATGTTGTGTGACTGTTGTTGTGGTTGATTTGTCATTATATCATGTTATGTGAGTATCAAGGTATAAATGCTTACCAGATTGTTTTTATGTGACGTGACAGAATCATGCCTCCAAAGTCTGCACCTATGACTCAAGCTGCTATTCGCCGAATGATCAAGGAAAGTGTTGATGCCGCTATCGCTGCTGAGCGGGCAAGGCAAGCGAATGTTAGGAATGATGCTAGTGGATATCGGGCAGCTATGGGTCGAGACACTGCACCTGCTGTTCGTGAGTGCACTTTTGCTGGGTTTATGAAGTGTAATCCTGCTGCCTTTCATGGAGTTGAAGGAGATGTCGAATTACGAAGGTTGTTCGAGAAAACTGAGAATGTTTTTGAGATCAGTGAATGTGCTAAGGGTAAGAAGGTAAAGTTTGCTGCTGCTACATTGGAAGGACCAGCCTTAACTTGGTGGAAAACTAAAGTTGCAACTATAGGTTTGGAGACTATGAACCAAATGCCTTGGACTGAGATGAAGCAACTGATGACTGCTGAGTTTTGCCCGATAGAAGAGATACAACGTATGGAGCACGAGTTGTGGAACTTGAAGATTAAGAAGTATGACATTGTTGTTTATACTCAAAGGTTCAATGAGCTTGAATTAATGTGTCCGGGAATGGTTGAACCGGAAAGAGTAAAGGTTGATGCTTATATTTGAGGTTTAACGGATAACATCAAGGGTGAAGTGACATTGTCTAACCCGGCTGATTTGAATGAGGCAGTACGTATGGCTCATAAGTTGATGGAGCAGAAGTCGCAAGGTAGAAATGAAAGAATTTTGGAAGGTAAAAAGTGAAAGTGGGAAAACCTTCAAGGTGGAAATAGTAGTGGTAAGGGCAATCAAAAGGATAACTCTCGTCAGACTTTGCAGAATAACCAAAAGTAAGGAAATGTGCGAGCCATGGTTACCGCCCCTACTGATGGAAAGCTTCCTTTGTTTGAACATTATTTTACTAGCCATGTTGGTCAGTTTACAATCAAATGTCACAAGTGTGGAAAGGTTGGACATAAGGCAAGGTATTATAGGGAGAAAAGTGTTGCTACGGGTGCTAATGCTTAGCCTATTTGGACTTGTTATGATTGTGGTGAGCAAGGTCATACTAGGAATCGATGTTCGAAGAAGGTGAAGCAAGAAGAAGTTGGAGAAGTTCGTGGTCGAGCTTATGCTATTAATGACGCTGAGCCGAAATGTCCGAATGTGGTTACTAGTACGTTTCTGCTAAATAACCGCTATGCTTCTATTTTATTTGATTCGGGTTCCGATAGGAGTTTGTGAACACTAGATTTAGTTCATTGCTCGATATCAAACCAATAAAAATAGAGGATAGTTATGAAGTAGAGTTAGCTGACGGAAGGATAGTTAGTTCGAACACTGTTTTGAAAGGTTGCACTTTGAGTTTAGTGAACCATATTTTTGAAATCGATCTTATGCCGATTGAGCTTTTTATGTTTGACGTCATCATCGGTATGGATTAGCTTGTCAAGCACGATGCCGTTATCGTCTGTGGCGAGAAAGTTGTTCGTATACCGTATAGGAATAAGACGTTGATAGTTGAAGGTGATAAAGGTAGATCTCGATTGAAGATTATTTCGTGTATCAAGGCCCGTAAGTACGTCAAGCAAGGTTGTCATTTGTTTTTGGCATACGTTATGAAGAAGAAATCGAAGGAGAAACGAATGGAAGACGTGCCTGTAATTCGTGACTTTCCTGAGGTGTTTCCCGAGGAGCTGCCAGGACTACCACCACCGAGGCAAGTAGAGTTTTGAATTGATCTAGTATCGGAGGCCGCACCTGTTGCGCGTGTACCGTATAGATTGGCACCGTCTGAGATGAAAGAGTTGTCGGTACAATTGCAAGAGCTGTTGGAGAAAGGATTTATTCGTCCGAGTTCATCACCGTGGGGAGCACCGGTGTTGTTTGTGAAAAAGAAAGATGGATCTTTCAGGATGTGTATAGATTATCGCGAGTTGAACAAGTTGACTATCAAGAATCGTTATCCTCTTCCGAGAATTGATGATTTATTTGATCAGTTGCAAGGTTCTAGCGTGTATTCTAAGATCGATCTGCGATCAGGATATCACCAGTTACGCATTAAAGAGGAAGACATTCCGATTACTGCATTTAGAACTCGGTATGGTCACTTTGAGTTCCAAGTAATGCCGTTTGGATTGACTAATGCGCCTGCTGTGTTTATGGACTTGATGAACCGAGTATGCAAGCCATATCTTGATAAGTTCGTCATAGTGTTCATCGATGATATTTTGGTTTATTCCAAGGACGAAGAAGAGCATGGAAAGCATTTGAAGATTATTTTGGAGCTGCTGAAGAAAGAGAGATTGTACGCCAAGTTTTCAAAGTGTGATTTTTGGCTAGATTCAGTACAATTTCTGGGTCATGTGATTGATCCCGTAGTGGTGTTTGTTGGGAATAAAATGCTAAGGCATTCCTACTGCTAGTTATATGGTTCGCACTGCTAGAGTACTTTTCCCACTGTTAGTATAAATCTTACCACTGCTAGTGTTTACACTGCTGAGAAGTTTTGCCACTGTTGAAGACTTTCCACTGCTGCATGAAGATAAGATCTACTCAGAGTCAAAGACGCGTATTGTTATGTTTGGAATGTAACTTGTATATATCTCTTTCATTTAGGAGATACGGTTTAGGTCTTATCTTGTACAAGGATCCTTGTGCTATAAAAGGAGTCCTTAAGATAGAGTAGAAAGACAGATCTACACACACACATATATCATATACACACATCTTTCACATACTACTCTCATAGCTTTAAGGTTTTGTAAACCCTAGTACTGTCAGAGTACTCGTATTATTCTCTTAATAATATTAAACTTTTTGGATATTCACTATTTTCATTTCATTTCATTGTTATCTTCTTGATCACTAAAGGTTAGATTCCGCATAGCCTTTGGTGAAACTCATTAACAAAGTTTCTCTCATTGTTAGTTTGGATTTATCCAAGGTGACAATAACCTTACAAGCTAAGGCATTAGATCCAAGTTTGGGAACAATAAGTGGTATCAGAGCTTGTTGAGAAGCTTTGAATAAGAAGAAGAGCATCCTACAAACTTTGCATTAATGGCATATACATCTTCAAGAAGTTCTTCAAGTTCAGATAATGATGTATATGATGATTCCTTTTGTTCTAAATCATGTAGGAAAAACACAGAAAACCTCAACAATAAAGTTATCAAGTTAAATGAAGAACTTAGTGATTGTGAGACTGACTTGTATAACTACAAACAAGGTTTATCACAAGTTGAGGCTAGACTTGTTGAATTTGAAGTAAATGAAACTAAATTTTGTGAAAGAATTAGAGTCCTGGAGAGAGATGTAGAAATTAGAGATAATAAAATTAAATCTCTCGAAAATGAACTTGAGGAGTTAAAGAAGGAAAAAGAAAGCATAGATCATAAATTAGCAGGATTTGGTAATACTTCAAAAGATTTAAATATCTCTTAGAGAGTCAAAAATCTGCTAAAGATAAAACTGGTGTAGTATTCAATGAGTATACTGTTGTACCTCCTCCTCCTTCCCAAGTTTATTCACCTCCTAAGAATGATCTGTCTTGGATAGGTTTGCCTGAGTTTGTTGATAACACTGTTACTGATTATAGTAGGCCTACACCTAGCATAGATGTGCCAAGAGATGTAAGTGAAAGTGTTTCTTTCTTTGAACAAAGAGGATCAGTTGGTAATGTTTTATCAAAACCCATGATTATCTTTGTAAAAGAAACTGGTTGTCCTAGTGTCTCTAAAGTTAATAATACTGAAAAGTCTAGGAAACCAACTGTGAAGTATGCAGAAATGTACATGTCACAAAGGCCTAGGGGAAATCAAAGGAACTGGAATAATCAGAAGTTCCAACAGCTAGGAAGTGACTTTGTGATGATCAAGAAAGCCTGCTATGTATGTGGAAGTTTTGAACACCTGCAGTATACTTGTAAACACAAGTGACATGTTAATGATCAAAAATAGATTAAACTAGTATGGAACAACTCAAAGAGGGTGAATCATCACTATTCAACAAGAATAACTCACCCCAATCCAAAAAGAAATATGATTCCACAAGCTATTTTGATGAGGTCTGGGAGAAAAATAATTAATACTGCTAAGCCAAAAGCAGTACATAATGTTGTTAAGGCTTCAGCATGTTGGGTTTGGAAGCCAAAGAACAGAGTAATAGATCATGTATCCAAATATAGCAATGCATCAATCACTTTAAAAAGATTTAATTACATTGATGCACAAGGAAGATTCAAGTCTATAATAGCTTGGGTTCCCATAAGAAGATAATTTGGGGGATCCTTCCAAACAGGGGAGGAAAAGTTATCAAATTGATGAAGATCACTTTGGTTCAGATGGATGCATAGACTCAGGGGAGGAATGAGCATGATCAAGAAGGAATAAGGTGTTTGAAGCATTCTCTCCAGATAATCATTTTATTCTGGAAACTTGACATACAGATGAAGTATCAAGTTTAGGGGAGGATTATTGGGAATAAAATGCTAAAGCATTCCCACTGCTAGTTATATGGTTAGTACTGCTATAGTACTTTTCCTACTGTTAGTGTAAATCTTACCACTGCTAGTGTTTACACTGCTGAGAAGTTTTGCCACTATTGAAGACTTTCCACTGTTGCATGAAGATAAGATCTACTCAGAGTCAAAGACGCGTATAGTTATGTTTGGAATGTATCTTGTGTATATCTCTTTTATTTAGGAGATATTGTTTAGGTCTTATCTTGTACAGGGCTCCTTGTGCTATAAAAGGAGTCCTTAGGATAGAGTATAAAGACAAATCTACACACATACAAATATCATATACACACATCTTTCACATACTACTCTCATAGCTTTAAGGTTTTGTAAACCCTAGTACTGTCAGAGTACTCGTATTATTCTCTTAATAATATTAAAGCTTTTTGGTTATTCACTATTTTCATTTCATTTCATTGTTATCTTCTTGATCACTAAAGGTTAGATTCTGCATAGCCCTTGGTGAAACTCATTAACAAAGTTTCTCTCATTGTTACATTGTGTTTATCCATGATAACAATAACCTTCCTAAGGCATAAGATCCAAGTTTAGGAACAACAGTGTTCATGTTGATCCCTCCAAGATCAAAGCCATTAAGAGTTGGGCTGAACCAACAACACCAACAAAAGTGAGGCAATTTCTTGAATTGCCTGGGTACTATCAAAGGTTCATTGAAGGTTTTTCTTTGATTTCTAAGCCACTAACTAAGTTAACTAAAAAATAAGAAATACGAGTGGGGAAAAGAAGAAGAAGAAGCCTTTCAGACATTGAAGCAGTGGTTGTGTAGTGCACCGATCTTAGCATTACCCGAGGGAACGGAAGGTTTCTTGGTATATTGTGACGCATCACTTAAAGGTTATGGAGCCGTGTTGATGCAAAGAGAGAAGATGATAGCGTATGCTTCTAGACAATTAAAAGTCTATGAAGAGAATTACACTACTCACGATTTGGAGTTAGGAGCCATTGTTTTTGCTCTTAGATTATGGAGAAATTATTTGTATGGAACAAAGTGTATGGTTTTCACCGATCACAAGAGCCTACAATATATTTTGAATCAGAAAGAGTTAAACTTGAGACAACGGAGATGGATTGAGTTGTTAAGTGATTATGATTGTGAAATTCGGTATCATCTCGGAAAAGCGAATGTTGTGGTTGACGCCTTAATTTTGAAAGAAAGGGATAAGCCATTGTGTGTTTGAGCTTTGATGATAACTATTCACAATGATCTACCTAAGCAGATTCGTGGAGCTCAGGAAGAAGCTATAAAAGAAAAGAATGTAGAGGCAGAAAATTTAGGGAGTTTGATTAAGCCAATATTTGAATTTCACCCTGATGGAACACATTGTTTTTGAAATCATGTTTGGTTGCCGCGATTCGGTATATTGAGGGATTTGGTTATGCATGAGTCGCATAAGTCTAAGTATTCCATCCATCTGGGATCGGACAAGATGTATCAAGATTTAAAGCTGTTGTACTGGTGGCCGAATATGAAAGCGGATATTGCCATGTATGTTAGTAAGTGTTTGACTTGTGCGAAGGTCAAAGCTGAGCATCAGAAACCGTTTGGGTTGCTGCAACAACCTGAGATTCTAGTTTGGAAATGGGAAAGGATTACTATGAATTTTGTGAGTGGTTTGCCGAGAACGCCAAGTGGGTATGATACGATTTAGGTTATTGTCGACTGACTAACCAAATTAGCTCATTTCCTGCCAATGAAGAAAAAGGATAGTATGGAAAAACTCATGCGACTTTACTTGAAGGAAATAGTGTGTAGGAATGGTGTTCCTGTTTTGATCATTTTGGATCGAGATAGCCATTTTACGTCAGGATTCTAGATATCGCTCCAGGAAGCGTTGGGGATGAATTTGGATATGAGTACCGCTTACCACTCTCAAATGGATGGTCAAAGTAAGAGGACAATACAGACGCTGGAAGATATGTTGTGTGCCTGTGTGATTGACTTTGGAAGTAGTTGGGATCGCCATTTGCCATTGGTCGAGTTCTCATATAACAATAGCTATCACACAAATATTAAGGATGCACCATATGAAGCTTTGTATGGACAAAAATGTAGATCACCTGTATGGTGGAGTGAGGTTGGGGATAGCCAACTCACAGGTCCAGAATTGATCCGTGATACGACCGAGAAGATTGTCTAAATTAAGAACCGTTTGTTTGCGGCCCGTAGTCTCCAGAAGAGTTATGCAGATAAGAGAGGTAAACCCTTAGAATTTGAAGTTGGTGATATGGTACTGCTCAAGGTATCACCATGGAAGGGCGCTATACGTTTTGGAAAGCGAGGAAAGCTATGTCTACGTTACATTGGGCTATTCAAGATTCTAGCTAGAGTTGGTCCTGTAGCTTACACGCTGGAGTTGCCTGAAGAGTTTAAAGGGATTCATAGTACTTTTCATGTTTCAAATCTTAAGAAGTGTTTAGCGAAAGGTGATATTGTTGTTCCAATAGATGAGATTCAACTCGATGATAAGTTGCATATGATTGAAGAGCCAGTAGAAGTTATTGATAGAGAGGTTAAGCGACTTAAGCAAAGTCGGATACCTATTGTTATAGTTCGTTGGAATTCGCAAAGAGGTCCAGAAGTTACTTAGGAATGTGAGGATCAGATTAAGAAAAAGTACCCTCATCTGTTTACAACTAAGGACGAAGCGAGGAAAGTGGATAAGTCGAGCTGAGCACCGGGACGGTGCTCCCTAAAGGAGGGGAGAATGTAACAACTCGAGTTTTAGGTCAACGTCTATGCCGAACTAAGACGATTATTTTTATACGTAACTAGTTATCGTCGTTTATGCTATATATGGTTTGATGAGAATATTTGTTTATAAGGGTAATTTCATTCCGTGATTTAGTTTCTATTTGCTTTTAGCATTTAAGAAAGTCAGAAAAATCTATTTTACTGCTCCGAAAGCGTAAATATGTCATTTTTGTATTTTCGACGTTTCCCCGAGTTTTTGTAAAAATCGTGTTTAAAGGTCGTGTTTTACGAGGTTTAACAATTTATTAAAATGTTTTAAAATAAAATTAGTGGGACGGATTTAAAATATTTACAAACATGGTGTTACTCGAGTCTTTGGCTGATTTTATCAACGAAATAAATGCTTTATATTAACTTTGAAGGACTAGTGAGAAGGAAGGAGTAAAGTTGCCAAGTTTCCAAACTCTTTTCCTATAAATAGGACCCAACACACACACATATTTCTTTTTACCAAAAATTAGTCTCTTCTTCCCCTCTCATTGCTCTCTTCGACCGGCCATCAACAAACACACACAATCCATTGATTTTTTTTAACATGCAATACAATCAATTTATACCATCTTAATCCATATATCAAGAGCTACAAATCCCACTATAGAAACCTCACATGCACTAAGTATTGAAGAAGTTGAATTTTTGGTGTGTTCTTGCTAGTTTCGAGTATAAGAGGGTGTTTAGATTAGTTAGATTGTTGTTATTGTGAGTTGGTTGTATTGAAAAAGGTTTTGGTTTATGGTTTGGGTTGCTCGTCCGTATGGTCCAACAAAGGGGAAGCGAAGTTGAGTTTTGTTATTGCTTTGTGAGCACTTATTTATGTTTATGTATTGATTTAATTTGATGTTATTATATGTATATGATTATTGCTAAATGATTCAAGTGCAGAAAATAATGAAAGCATGTTTTAGTATGGACCAAAGTTTGATGGTTTTGGTATAATTACCTAGGCTAGTTAAGCGTATTTTGATAGTCGGATTATGTCGAAAAAGTCATTTTCATGGGTTTTGGGTTGACCATGTTTGACCAGAAAATTTGACTTGACCATGGCGTGTCGAGAAATTTTTGAAATCTATTTTAGGCTTTAGAATATGATAAATGATGTTCTAAGGTCCCTTTTGATATAAGGTGGGCCTTGTAACTCCTAAAAACAAACATTTTACGGCCGAGTCAAGTTTGGGTAAATTTTGGATAAAAAGTCAACTACGAAGTTTGACTTTTAAAAGTCAAACTTGCGTAAACTTCTGAATATAGTTTATAATGAGCAAAGGATTTGTAATGTTAGTTAAAGTAAGATGAAATGCTAAGTTCGGATTATATTATCCTTACTTTCGGCAAGCTTTCTAAAAATGGAAACTTTATAGAAAATGTCGTAATATTGATAAGCGCGTCAAAGTGAAACGTTTTGCGTCGAACTTGGAGATTGTTGTATATGATTGTATATACATAATAGTAATATATATGTATATATGGAAGCATGCAATATATGATTTAATATACTTTTAGTTATGTACCGCCATATATGTATTATATAGGTCGCGGTTAAGACGTGAAGTTACTTGTGCTTGATTGATTTGGATCTTTTGCTTAAGGTGAGTTCATAGCCTCGCATTTAAATCTATTAATTGTTTTGAAAACCCGCGAAGGGGATACATGTTTGTTTTATAAAATCGAACACATATGATTTTATGGTATGTTGGACCCGATTATGAGATTGTTTCCGCATAAGTTGCTATTGTTGAAGTCCCTAATTCATGAACTATTAATTGCCTTACGAGGTGAACTCTAATGCATTAAATAGATCTATTGGGTTTGACAACCCTGTCCGAGGTATGAATCCGTAGGTGAGCTCCCTGTAACACACATTTTGTATTTAGAAAGTAGTAGGTATATGACAATAATACCTTGTGTTGGGGAACACTAACATATGAAATGCAATATGTACTATTAACTGTAACATTTCGTATTTAAGGTCACTATTTATCCCGAGTAAATTTTTATTTATTAGAATTCATTTTTATTCTTTTGTTCGACTTGATAAAAATCGTCAATTTTAATTATTCATAGTTGTAACATTTCAGATTTTAAGGTCACTATTAATTTCGACTTATATTAAATTTTCTAAGTTTCTAAAATTTTACTTTTCATTATTTTGTCGTTTTTAGTAAAAATCGTCAATTTTAAATTAAAAAGTGGTATGCTTTAAAAATTTATCCCTTTTTTTAACAACCGAGAAATCAACGACTCTGTATTCGGGCCTCGAGTGCCTAATTATTTTTATTTTTATATTTTTCATCTTTTCTTGTGTTTAAATTGCACCCGAGACAAAAATCACGATTTAGGAAAAAGTATCAAATTAGAATAGGTTTTGGGCCCGGAAACAAAGTAATACCAAGATTTACCAAACATAAGCCCACAAAGCCCAACCCTTTAAGGGTGGCCGGTCACCAAGCCCACACAAACATACAATAACGTTTTTTTATATAAGCGGAGATAACTAGATACAAAGCCCCTATATAAAGTCCTAAAATAACTCAACTCTCCATAAAAACACACAAAATCCCCAACAGTCAAAAAAATCTCGTCTGTTCTTCCCCTCTCCATACTGTACGACGACAACACCAATAAAAATCCCAAAAACCATCATCAATCAATCCCAAATCACTTCCACTAAGTCCCAAATCACTCCTATACTAAACCCTAATTATCCCTCATCTATAAAAACTATCATGCATGTGTTTGAGAATTTTTTATTTTTGGAGATCTTGAGGTTTTAGGGTTTTTAATTGATTTAAGGCTACAAGAAATCAAAAAGGATAGATTAGAAGTGATTTTAAGCAAGATTGGGTGAAGTAAAAATTTATTTAGGGTGTGGCTTCCTCTTGTGTGTTTTCGGCAGCCAACAACACCATATAGGTGTTGTGTTTGATCATTCTCTTCTTTCATTTTGTGTGGTAAGTATTTTCCTAAACCCTCTTGTGCTTTGTTTTGATTTCATTAAGTGCATGTTCTTGATTTTTAATTTTTATGAACATGCAAGAACTTTTTATGATTGATCTTAGTTAGTTAGTGTAAGTGAAGTGTAATGGATTTGAGGTAGGTTGCATTGATGTATTTTGGCCTTGTGATGGATCAATTGATGATTTGGAGGTGTTTGGATGAGATTAGAGGTAGATTTAGGAACTGTTTCCAGGTCAGTAGGAAAACGTGGGGTTTTCTCAAAATTTTTGGCTTAGGGTCTATGATTTAAAGACATGGTTGGATATATATAGGTCTTAGGTACATGTGATGAATTGGACGCTTTTGTATCGATTCCGGATGAAGGAGATATGGCCTTTTTACGGAAGAAGGTCAAATCTGGAGCGGCTGTTGGAAAACTTGTTTTGCTCTAGGTTTTTGTATAGTGAGTTGAATTTTTAAAACATGGTTAATCACTATATATTATAATCTTTAACCTCTCTTTTGATTCAACTTAATAGCTATTATAGAATAGGATTTATAGTCGAAACCGTAAACATTAGAAATTCAGTCAATTTTTTGTTTGGAGTTATGATTAGTAAAAACTCATTTCCTGTGGATTGGTAAATTGTATGATTGATTGGCTTAAATTTCTGGAAACTAGACTTAAGCATCTTTCCAGGGGTGAAAACCCCATCCTTGTATCTTTTATAGGTTAAGAGATACAATGGTGTGAAGATGACTAAAATTCAGCAACATAGTTTTTACGTCTTTTCTTAAGAAATAAAAGTGTGAATGCATAGTAATGAGATAAGAATCCTTAAGCGAAACTTAGTAGACACTCAATTAGGTATAAGTGCAGGTTTTGTACCCAATTGGAGATAAAAATACCTTGGTTAAGTCTTGGTGCAATGTCGTTCATGTTTTGGATTTTTAACTAGTATTATATAACTATTTTTACTATAACGATTTCATTTATAATTCTAAGTCGCGACTTGCTTTATAGGTCTCGGCTAATCGTTGGAGTCTTCTATCTCATTGATTTCTCATTTGATCTTCTACTCACGGTGAGTTCATAGCCTCGCTTTTCAAATATTTTCTTAAACCCCGCGAGGGAGATACATGCTAGTTTTCTAAAATGAACACAAGTAGTTTTCTTGTATGCTTGGACCCGATTATATGTGGTATGTTGCTTGAGTAGCTTTACGTCAAAAGACCCCAATCATGAGCCATTAACTACCTATGATGGGTAGCCGCTTGCACAATAAATAGCGCTATGGGTTAAGCAGCCCGGTTCGGTTTTTGGGCTTTGGATCCGTTTGTGAGCAGTCCCAATGTACGGACCTATTGTATCGAGATTTTTAGTAGGTATATGACGTAATACCTAACATTGGGAGAAAATGATGAATATTATTGGTATATGATTGTGATTATCTTAATTATGCGAAGTAGGATTGGTGGCATGAGCTCAATGCAACTGTTGGTTAATGGTTTGTCTGGCCCACAAGTCTATATGATGCTTATGAATATTATAATGCTTGTGTTCAACTTCACTCAACGTTTCGTTGACTTTTTAGCATGTTTTATCTCAGGTAATCAAGGATAAAGGCTTGGAGGCTCAAGAGAAGGATTTGTGCTAAACTTTTGCTCATCATTTTAAAATGCATTCCTTAAATGAAAACTTGTTTTGGTTTGTTTATGTCAAACTTGTGTAATATTATGGTAATGATGCTTTGGGACTATGCTTTTGAACTCTAAAACCACGAAATGGAAAGGTTTGCTTGTTTATAAAACGTCTCTTTGAGTCGTTCTTTACATCTTGTGACTATTGTACTTTTACTTAACACCCAAATAGTTGGTTCCGCTGCGAGAAAATTTGGAGGTGCTAAAGATTGGTATCAAGAGCCATAAGTTATAGAGAACTAGGTTGTTTTCAAAACCTAAACTATAACTTTATTTTCAAATTTTAACGCGCAAACTCCTTGAGATGTCAGCCAAGTCATTCTTGCAATTACGTTTCTAGCATTATATTGCGGGTGTATTATCACTAAGTATTTATTAATAAACACTATGACACATATCGAGAGATATATCGATTGTTAAGCTTTATATTAAAGCTTTTGCATTTATTTACATGTTTAAATAAATCATTGTTAAATAATCATATTCATTTTAATGCATTTATTCGTATATTGCATGAATTTTTATCTATGTAGTGACCTTATATACTTCCTTTAGCATCTGTAATAGTATTATATGGATACTTATTTTATAATACTTGATTTCCTTTCCATCTTTTATGCTTATCTTCCTGATTATCGCTACCTATTTACCTTATATCGGTCAATTATATAAATATTGACCACTCCGCTTATGGCATACTTTCTGATTTCTCATTTACTCCCTCGAGCATCAATACTGGTATTATATAAAGATACCTACATATATGAGCTACATCCTTCTCGATTTCTTACGATTATCTCCGTGAGTACCACTATTTACTTATATAAAAGTAATTTATATAAGTGTCGACTATTTTCGATCACTTATGTCTACCTGGTAGAGTGCCTTTATATTTTTATGTGAAGGCTGTCTATAGGAATACTATAGCTTTTCTAAGACATTGTGAATGATACAATGGTCTTGTTTGTTTTCAAAGACGTTGTGAGTAATACAACGATACTTTCTCATGTAATTGCTAGTGATACAATCGTCTCTAAAATTTCTCGTGATTTTGGATAATTCCCTCTTTTAGATGATATCGAAGTTTGACCAAGTTTGTCAATTCCATTAGTTATCCCACTATTCAACTCTGAGTTTGAACACTTACCTCATACTTTTGAAATGCTTACATCATTCCGTAATCCGTTCCATGAAGACATGCCGACTAATTCGATTACGACTTTAATATGTCACCTCATAACCCTTCATTCTTTTGGAAAATGATTATTTATTTATTCTCGCATAATGTGTCCCCAGCGGGAACGACCCCACTTTTTGGAAACAATTGCAAATGAAATTTTTATGTTTTACCTTTCTACCCGACTTAGTGAAAATCTTTGTTCTAGTTATTTCGCGTGTCGTGTTTAAAATCTTATCCTTTTAAGTATTATAAGTGATTTATCATCCAGGTCTTCATCCAACCACCCCTTGACCGCTGGAAACTAGATAATCCAAGTCTTAATCATAACTGTATACGTTCAAGCAAGTCATCATTCGATAGAAAATAGAAGAAAGTCACGATGATGAAATAAGCAGACTCCTTTGTGAAATTCAACTTCAATCGCAAATAAGGGATACCAAACCAACTTCGTAATCACTTGTCATCGCAATTCGAATCTCTAGCCATTTTGTCATTTTAAGTAGATCTTTTCAGGATCGTTTTGGGGTTAAGTGTTGTTGTTTGAGTGGTATGTTGTTATGGTTGATTGTGGTGTTTGTTTGTTTTTCTTGTTTTGATTATAATATTCCCAAATTCGGTCACATGCCCAAAGTCGGTCACATGCCCACCTGATGCGCGGATCGAAAAAAAAAATTCGGGAAATTAGGTGTTCAAAACGAGGGTTTTCTTTGAGACAAACCACTGCTATGTTTGGTAAACCGCCACCAGGCAACTCGCCGCCTAGTTAGTGACCAACCCGCCACCAAAGTTTAGGCAACCCGCCGCCTTGTTTTGCACCAAACCGCCGGCTATTATAGCAACCCGTCGCCTATACTTAAATAAGCTAACCGCTGCCATTTTTAACTTTCTCAACCCGCCGCCTACTTTAACAAACCGCCACTTAGAAAATTGTCAACCCGCCGTGGATTTTTTGAATTTTTGCAGAGTAACATTTCATTTTACTCATAAAATAATCAACTCGCCGTTTAACCTGTTCAAACCGCCGTGTAGAAAGGCAAACCGTCGCCAATAAAATATTATTTTAAATCAAACCGCCGTTGACTTTGGTCAAACCGCCACCTACTTTTTCCTTAAAATGCGGATCTTGTCTGTACTTTTTGTCAAACCGCCACCAAGAAAATCATATAATAATCAACCCGCCACCATGAACATTCATCTCGAAATAAGCAATTTTCAACCAATTAAGCTATTTGACCACGCAAATAAGCTTTGTATGCTTAAAACTAAGTTGGTAGGAGATGATTAAACATATACTAACACGAATTTTCTTGTGGAACATCAAAATCGGACCAAACCGCCGCCTAGAACACGAAAAAAAAACCATACCTTTTTTGGCTTTAAAATCGATCTAGTAGCTTGTGCATCTCATGGAATGGTACCAATATCATCGGTTTGACATGTAGAACAAGAATAGAACAAGTTTAACAACCAAATAAGCCCAAAAAAATTTGATCTGTGGCCTTTTTCTTCAAAAATAAGCCACGAAAATTTGAGCTTATTCACCACTCGAATCAGTGATTAACAACACGAATTCCCCCTATGCTCTGGTGCCAATTGTAGATATAGATTCACCCCTTTGAACAAGATCCGGAGGTCGGATTAAGTGAAATAGAAATCGAGCCATTTTATTAAGAGAAAAGAGAAAGAGATAGAGAGAAAAGAGAAAAAGAAGAGATAGAAAAAAGAAGAAGAAGTGGGAGTGTTTGTGTATGTGTGTGGTTTAATAGAGAAAAAGGAACCACACACACACTCACACTTTACAATGTGAACTCCTCCCCCTCCATGGAAGTATGGAGGGAGTATTTATAGTCCTAGTGACACATAACTATCATAGCTTGTCATTATTAGTCCCTACGTGTCACGCTATAAATAAACTACTGTAATTCCATGTATGTCACCATATTTTATAAGTCTACTTTAGTTCAACAAAGGTCATTTGAGTTCAATTTGATTGATATTGGAAGCAATGAGGAGTAATAAGCTCATTTCAGCTTATTGAGCTTAAGCTCAGGATTTAGAGGCAAGGTGCCATTAGGATTGTGTTTAAAAGCCACTCACTCAAAAGAGTGGCTAGAGTTCAGAGACTACAATTCAAAGGGTTAGCTTCATGTTTTTAATTTTAGCATACATTTAGCTTAATTCATTAGCTTATTGCATTGTCTCTTTATGTGCTTAATCCTGTTCAATTTAGCTTAGTTAACATAGATATGCAAATGTTTTAAGTTGATTGTAGTTAGAACTCATTGAGGTCTCAAGTTTTAAATTCTGTCATATATAGTAGGATAAGCCTAGCTGAGTAACTAGTTATTTTTAGAACATAAGCTTTAGTTTTAAGTGCTTAAATAGCTTAATTAGTTGAGTTAAAGTTAGAGTAGATAAAAGGTTTTAGCATTTTTAGTTTTAAAATAGATTCTAAGTGAAATTCAGTTGGGACAGTGTAGGTTAAGTAGTGTTTGGAAAAAAGGTTTTGTTGACTCTAAAAGTCAACAAGAGTTTGTTAAAATTCTTTACACAGTTGAGATTTTCAAAGTGAACAAGTTTAAAAGAGGATTTGAAAGTTAGTTTGTAGAATTTCAAAATTTAAAGCTTAAAATTCTCTTGCCAGCACCAGGGCAGTTTTAAGTTCAAGTAGTTTTAGAGTTTAGTGAGTTAAAGCATTTTAGAGCTCAAATTTGGTTAATGTAGGTTTAGATATATTTAGCTAGTTAGTTTATGAGTCCTTAACTAAGAATCTTAGCCTGCACTTAAGACTTTACCAAGTATATCAGCATAAGCAGTATTAACTCAGTTAATACTGCTGTTGCTCATCATTTTCCTAGCTATCTTTTAGCTCTTATAATTAGGAGATAGAACTTAGTTTTAAGCATCCTAGTAGTATTCCATTAGCTTTACATAAATCATCTCTTAATTTTCATTTCTCAGCTTTAGACTAGTTTTAATTGTTCTTACAAAAGTGGTATAGCAGTAGCTGAGATTACTAGCTTATTTCTTTTGATTTCTATTTTCTAGTTATCATTTCCAAAATCCTTTTATTTAGGTTCCTTTTATAATCATAGAATAGCTTATTTCTAAAATTTCAATCTCTAGGATTTAGTTTTAAGCTAGTTAGCTTATTTCTTTTTGATTTCTAATTTCTAGTTGTAATTTTCAAATTATCTTTATCTAGGTTTATTATATTTTCATAGAATAGCTTATTTCCAAAATTTCAGTTTCTAGAATTTAGTTTTGAGCTTTTTAGCTTATTTGTAATTGCTTAACAACAGTTATAAGCTGAACTTTAGCTTTTTAAGATCAAATTCTTTGTTAAACTTGTTTAATTGTAGCTTATTTCTTTTTAGATATCCCTAGTACACATAATAAGCTTCTTATAACAACTTTTGGTTTTCATTTTCATTTAGA
>BQNB010095613.1:0-12367 GCA_026074375.1 Tanacetum coccineum
AAGTGGGATTCTTAAGAGATTTATAACAAAAATAGAAAACCAATTAAATCAGAAGGTTAAAGTAATTAAGAGTGATAATGGGACAAAATTCAAAAACAAGGAAATGAATGAATTTTGTGGATTAAAAGGGATAAAAAGGGAATTTAGTGTTGCCAGAACTCCACAACAAAATGGAGTTGCTGAGAGAAAGAACAGGACGACTCTGATTGAAGGGAGCTAGGACTATGCTAGCAGACTTCACTTCTACCTACTGTATAGTTAGGCTGAAGCAGTAATACTGCTTGTTATGTTTCTAAATAGGGTTTTTAGTAGTCAAGCCTCATAACAAGACACCTTATGTACTTATAATTGGCAGACCACCAAGCATAAGTTTCATGAACTTTTGGATGCCCTGTTACCTATTCTCTAAATACTTTGACCCTTTAGGCAAATTTGATAGGAAGGCTGAAGAAGGGTTTTTTGTCGGGTACTCTAATAAATAAGCAAAGCTTTCAGGATATTTAACACTGAAACCAGAAAAGTTAAAGAGAATCTGCATGTAAACTTTCTTGAAAATAAACCAAATGTTGCAGGGCAAGGACCTAACTGGCTTTTTGATATTGATTCCTTAACAAATTCTATGAATTATCAACCAGTTACTGCAGGGAATCAAACTAACAAAAATGCAGGTCCACAAGAAACTAATGGCAATACAGGTTTGAAGAAAAATGTTGATGCTGGACAAACTGAAGAAGAGAATGTGTCTACTCAACAATATATTGTGTTCCCATTATGGTCATCTATCTCTTCAAACTATAAGAGCTCATATGACAAGGCTAAGGATGATACAGTTGATGATGATGCTTGTAAAAAGACTGTACAAGAACCAACAAGTGAGTATGATCAAGCCTTGAAGAATGTTCTTGATAAGATGATGGATCAAGAGAAGGAGGCTACAGAGCAATCAGATGTTGTTAGAAAAGAGTTTGAAGCTCAGTGTGATAGCCAGCTTCTTCAGGAGAAGATTACTAGAACTAGCAGTACTAACAGTTTTAATACTGTTAGCACACCAGTTAATACTGCTAGTGCATCCAGGACTTTTAGTCCTTGATACACTATAAAATATACAATATAATACCACAAGAGCAATTAAGAAAATTCCCTAAGGAAAATTCACTCTTAAACGATATATATAATATATAATATGTATATTTAACCGGGAAGTATGATTACCCGGGTCGTTTCCCCAACGACTTGTGAAATTGAAATCACGTTTTAGCTCGGATTATAATTTGAATGAGAGAAGGGATATTTTTGATTATCTACAACTACTAAATAAAAGCAACAATTAAAATAAACAATTAAAAACAATTAAACACTTAAACTAATTAACGGGAGCAAATAAAATGCGACAATTAAGCAAATACACTAAAATTAACCCCTAAAAATGCAAACTTAATTTCTAAACCTAAAATAGGTCAAAAGAAAATTTTAAGAAAAAGAAAAACATTTTTTTGATTATTTTTGAATTTATTATGAATTAAAAACTATTTTAATCTAATTAAATCCTAAAAAATAGCAAATTAAGTACTAAAAATTTAGAAAAATGATTTTTAAACTTAGAAAAGTCTAAAATAACATAAAAACTCAGAAAACTATTTTTAACTATTTTTAAAATTAAAATCCTATTTTTAAACTTAAAATTAAAGGCTTAAAAATGAAAATTAAAATCTAAAAGGTGTAAAAATGATTTTACTGGATGTAAACCTACAAGTACTTTTTATAAAACTAAAAACTATTTTTTTGAATTTTTATAAAACTTTTTTCTATTTTTTATTGATTTTTTAATTCTTAAACCTACGAAAAATCCTAGAAAATAAACTAATAATGGAAAAATTCTCAAAAAATCAGGAAAAGTCTATTAAGCAACTAAGAATACTAGAAAAATACTAACTCCCTAACAGCTTAACTAATAAGCTCTATAATAAGCTAATAAGCTACGGCTTATAAGGAAAAAAGAAAAGAAAAACAAGTATAAAGATTAAATGGTGAAGAGTATGGTTGGATGAGCTAATGAAGCACAATGGTTAACACACTTGGTATCTATGCTAGAGGTCATGGGTTCAAAGCTGGCAACACACCCCTTTTTGCTATTTTTTTATTTTTTGCTTTTTCAAATAAAAGTGGAACTTATAGAACACACATTTTTAAACACTTTTTATAAAAACAACATAAGCTGAAAGTTAGAAATAAGCTCTCTAAGAGCTTATGAAGCTACTGAAAACAGAAAGTGAGCTTTTGAGCTCACTTTTGCTAATTTCCACTTAAACACTTACACAAGCTTCAATTTAAGCTCAAATTAAAAAGCAAAAGATGTTCTGGATAGCTTATGATGTCTACAAGCTATTTTTAATAAGCTACTTAACTAAGAAACACTAAAAGCTAACTGAAATTGATTAACAAAGCAGCAAACTCAGGAAACAATTCAAAAAGCTTAAAATTAAGAAAAGCTCAAATGCTAAATAAGCCAAGACCTAAGCTAAGCTTTTGAAAATAAGCTAACTAATGAACCCTAATAAGCCCCTGCTATTCAGTTTTTTAAATAAGCAACTAAACTAAGCACTAATGAAAAAAAGCTGTTTATACTACTTATTTTTGGTGTTTTTGAGTTTTTTATGAACTTTAAGAAGCAAATGCACCTAAGAAGCTAAGCTAGAAAATAGAAAACAAGCTTTAAACTGAATTAACCTATATGTAATCTAGATTTCTACTGAATTTAAAAGCCTAAAAACTAATTTAACTATCCTAAGTGAAATCAAAAAGGACAGCAGTAGTAACAAAGGTTACTACTGCTAGTGTAAATGAACTAAAGCCAAAATCAAATTGCAGGTGACCTTTTTGGTCTAACCTGCAATGAACACTCTTGTTGAGTGTATTTAAACACAATGCAACTCAAGTTTTAAGCCTAAGGAGCTATGGATCAAAACTTCATAAGTAATGAAAAAACAAGTTTCCCCTGGTGCAAACATACATATTAAGCCACTAATTTTTGAATTACTTAAAACTAACCTCTGAAAACTCCTTTTCTACTGTTAAAATGATAACCTAACTAACTCAAACAATTTCATAGTTATTATTGAATTTAAGGTCAAATAATCAAAAGTCAAAACACTCCATATGAAATTGACAGACTTATCTTAGCGTAAAAAAAAAATCTAGTCACTAAACCTTGAGACCAGATAAAAAACTAGCTTAGATTAGACTTATCTAACAGATTCAATAGACTAAATAAGCTGAATTTAAGAACTATACTATTGCTAACTATTTTTTGGATTTTTTTATAGATTTTAAGACAAAAATGAGATACTAAATCTAAACATTAATAAGTAAAAAACAATAAGCAAACTATTCTATTAGTACTAGTAAATTAAATAAACACACCATAAGCAGAGAGATCAGCAAGAAGATTAAGCACATAAAGGTTACACTAACAAATCACTATTAAACTAGGTAATTAAAGGACAAAGAAACTTTAAATAAAACTTACTTGAATCTTCATCTAAACAGGAATTAAGACACTCAATTGAGCTTGACAAACAGCCTCTGGCTATCCAAGATAAGCCAGTAATAGTCCATGGGACTCATCCCATGGTTATCTCCCCTTCCAAAGCTGATAAGTCCAAATAGTTTAAGGTTATTAACTGATTTTAAGGTTAGCGTATATTCAATAGCAACTTAAGCTCAATTATTACTTAGAGACCTAATAAGAGCTTGTAATTAGGCATATCAAAAAGTATCTTGAACATTAAAAGCTTATGAATAAAACATATTTGAACAATTAATGGAAAGTAAAAAGTTCAATTTTTATAACTAGAAGGTTATATAAAAAAATAAAAAAAAACATTACGTAAAAGAACTTACAAAAGGATTAAATGAAATATTACATTACAGAGAACATTTCAGAGCTAAAACAATTAAGCTAAAAATGTTAAAAGCTAACTACCTCGACCCTTTGTTGTGGAGTGAGAAGGCCTTTATAGCCTGAAAAGAAGCTTCTTAGGTTGTGCCTTGCTACCCACGCTACTTTCATCTCATCTAACAAATCTTCACTCAAAGCGAATGATTTTTGAGCCTTGGATCAACAAAATGAACTCACACGGATTGCCAGCGTGGCATTCCTTGGTTATAGAAATTTGTGGCTTGTTGTGCGAGTGATTCTAAGAGTAAAACCCAATCATTGTCATGAGGCTTCCTCACATCCACGTGGCTTAAATTCTTGGCTTGACCATGAAGGAGCTTTTGATATACGTGATTTGACCCTGCCATCTTGTTATTGAGTGCTTGAATTACCCACTTTAACCTTCAATTTGGAAAAGCCCTATGATTTGACTGGAGGGTAAACTTTGGGACGATGAATGAACAGTAACCCTTTTGGCGCCCTTTTTCTAACTAAAATGGGTAAAAACATTTTTAAACTATGGGCTTATGCCAAATTCAGTGCATGTGTTTGTGTTATTAAAAGCCTAGTGTTAAAATACTTTCAGAAATGGCAACATTGGTCCTTGGAGTTAATGGGCTAAGGTTTTGGGCTTTTATTTTGGGCTTTAGATCCGGGTGTTGTTTTTTATAGGTTTAGGGCCCATTTAGCTTAGGGATCATTAGTGTAAGTTTTTGAAACTTAAGGGACTAGATTTGTAACTTTAGATTTTTGTCTTCTAGTGTTGACTTTGAGAGTTGACCGAGGTTGACTTTTTGACTTTGGCTTCCGGCTCTTGCACGTTCTTCCGTTCCTCATGTCCGTGTTTGCCCGTTTTTGACGGTTTTCTTGTGATCTTTGTTTTATCCGTACCTGCACACACAAAACACAAAAACAAGCATAACTTTGCCATTTTTAGTATGTTTTTGGTCATTTAGGGTCATTTTTGGTGTTAACGAATATGTGTATTTTACACCTATCAACCACCTACAAGAGCTTAACAAAGGAGTATTATGTGTACTTACCTGAAGAATATGGCAGGATGGAAGCCTAAAGACTTGAAGAGCACGTACTTTGCAAATATTTAAGAATTGTTTGACAAAGTTTTCAAGAGGGTGAACACCTTTGTTGACTTCATAACAGAGTTGGTAGAAGACACTAAAATGGAATAAAGTTCCAATAAAGCAGAAGTAATGGAAGAAATTTCCAAGAAAGCAGAGATAGCACAAGAAAGCAGTTCAAAAAGAGAAGGAGATGAGCTAGAGCAAGGGAATGCAAAGAAGCAGAAGGTGGATGATGATCATGAAGCAACTAAGATGAAAGAGCTCATGAAAATTGTTCCTGACGAAGAGGAAGTAGCAGTTGATGCTATACCTTTAGCTACTAAACCTCCAAGCATTGTTGACTGGAAGATTATTAAAGAAGGAAAGATCAACTACTATCAAAATATCAAGACTGCTGGAGTTCAGAAGAGGTACTATAGCCTATTTTCAGATGCTTAGAAGCTTTGACAGGGAAGATTTGTAAACTTTGTGGAAATTGGTTAAAGCTAAGCACAAATGGTGTACAGGCGCAGAGGAGGGCTATGAGAAGTGCTCTGGGTGATCTAAAACAATGTATTGAACATCATTGTAGAAGATGCAGTGTGGAGGAATAATATAGGAAAATAAAGTGTTGGTTTTTGGAAGCTATTTGATTCTGTGGAGTACACTTTGGTGAGGTTTCAAATTGCATGTCATTATTATTGTGTAGGAAGAGACATCCCTCTTCCCACCTGCTACAATCATAGATATGCTAAATAAGAAGCTGCAAGCTGATCATTGGAATGAAATGTGTTATCAGCTTCTTAAGCTCATCACAAAGCAACTCAAGAATCAATGAAGTGTTTGGAAGCGTCCTCCTGGTGATTAATGAAGATTTTAATGAAGAACATGATGATTTTGAAGATAAATAGACAAGTATTTAGGGGAGGATTGATGGGATAAAAGACCTTCTATGATCTTAGAAGTTTAATGCTGCTAAGGTTTGTGTTACTGCTACAGCTTAAGGAAGGCTATGTACCTAAATGAAGTGTTTGGAAGCATCCTCCTGGTGATTGATGAAGCTTTGAATGAAACGTGATGATTTTGAAGAAGAATATCAAGTTTAGGGGAGGATTTTTAGGATTAAAAGCCTTCTTAAAGTTACTGCTGCTAAGGTTTATGTTACTGCTACTAAGCAAAAGTTAGTGTTGTTCATCAACTTTAATGAAAAATGTGCTAAGTAGTTACTACTGCTTGTACATAGTTAATGCTGTTGGTGTATAAGTTACTACTGCTGGTGCTAAGTCAATGCTGCTAGTACAAATGTTACAACTGCTCAAAGATTAAGACTGCTGAAAGAGTTTCTACTGTCAGAAGAGAATGGATAAAGACAGAAGAAAGGATGAAGATTGATTAGAGATCAAGATTAGTTACGTGATAAGTATTAGTTATTTATAGAATAGATCATAGAGAATATTCTATGTTTTAGAAATATATTGTAAATCGACTAGGACTCCTTGGTGTATAAAAGGAGGTCCTAAGGCATAGAGTTTTGTATCTGTATCAAATCCAAATGAGTCATTCGTAGATTTATCATAGCTTCAAGGTTTTGTAACCCTAATACTAGGAGAGTATTCATATTATTTGTAATAATAATATTAGAGCTTTATCGGGTGTTCGTTAGAATTACTTTTCATTAGAAGAAATTCTTCTTATAGAAAATGATTGAGATTCTGCAAAACTTTAACTATTATCAACAAAGTTCTATCAATAAGTTGTGTAGGATGTTAAGCTTCCATAACTTAAACCTTACACATGCTAAAGAATTCAAGATCCATTGAAGTGGGATCAACAGTCGAGTTCTAATCCTAGCTAGAACTAATCTATCATAACTAACGACACTACTTCACATCAATTCACAACTTCTCTTCACCACACCACTTTTTCTTCACTTCATAACTTCTCTATACTTTAAAACTTCACTTCATAACTTCTCTACCCTTCACAACATTCTGATACTTCACTTCACAACATCACGTCAACTAAACACTACATGACACACCAATCTAAAATACTACTTACTAAGAATCACCCTGATCTAACAATACTTACAAAGATCACCACAATCTACCTAGTATAAACAAACTACGATACACACCTCACAATAAGTCACAAATGGATTTTACAGTAGATATACAATTGCAACAAGTTATGCAAGGACACACACTAATCTATAATACAACTGATATTTGAAGTAGGAAGTATTCTTCTCTTGCACTTGAAGATCTAAGCTTGGATCACTTGGAAACAAAGCTTTATGATTAAATTATCAAAGGATAATGGGAAATGTGTGGACTGATTTTAGACAGAAAAGAATGAGTGCAAAAGGTGAAAAAATCAGTGGGGAACAGTCCAGTATTTATAGGCAACCTAGGGAGACTTTTTGTCTGGCCGGTTCCTTTAATTAGGGTGCTAGCCCCCTTATAATTAAGGGGACCGCCCTTATATTTAAGTGGGCCGGCCAGGCCAGGACGCTCCCTTTTTTGTCTTTTCTAGGGGAGGTGTTTTCTGGAACATTTCTAGCCGTTTTTAGGTAGAAAATTTAAATTCAAAATATTTATTTGAATAAAATATTTCTTTTAAATCTAAAAATGTTTTGTAAAAGTTATAAAAATATTTGTGATATTTTTATAAAAAGTTATGAGGTTAAAAAAATTCATTTGATCATAAAATGCATTAAGCATTTATTTATTCATACCTTTTAAGTGTTTAATTTATAATTAGTGAGAATCGTTCGATATAACATAATATTTTGATGTTAAATCCTACACATTTACTATTTCGGAGTTGACGATATAGGACAGTATAAGTGGATACAAATGCCAAAAATTACACTCCTATTACCTTTTCAACATATATGGATGACGATTTGCGTTCATGTAGTAAACACCTTAATATAGAAAACAATAGCCACCAATGAGATGCTTACACATACTCCTTAATATGTAATTACAATTAAAATTAAAAAGTTCATCTAAAGGGTATCTCTGTAATTTGCGTCTCTAAATTTTCTCCACATCTTGCGACCAAACTGCCCCTTTTCATTTCATCCAAAAGAATCCCACGTCTATCTTTTTCCATCTCATCTATAAACCTCCACCCCAACGAATCAATTAGATCTCAACATATCTTTTAGTTGTTCTGGTATTATCATGATCATGGTTCCTTTAGTATCTCAACCTATCTTATAACTCTAGCCCCACTTTCGTTTTTTAATATCTCCATTCATTTGTGTGCCACCTTCTCTTGTTATGAAGATTCCGACCATCTCTCATTCCGACAATGAGTTGCGACGTGATGCATCTCACTCGACGCCACTCCGCCTCATGGTCGGACGACATCCTTCGGACGCCAAGATTTTTCAGGTAATAACCCTTTCCGACGCTACTTCAAATCCGAGTAAACACCAGTATATTTTTCGTCATATTCTTTTTTAAGTCCCAGTTTGAAATCGTTGGCGACGCTACTCGTGTATCACTTTTGTTGAAGATCACTGCTTTTTTTTCAGATCCGTTGACAACAAAGAGTTTATTGTCGTGACCATGTGTATTAGAGATATATATATAATCACGTATATATAACGGCGGATAATGAACACGCCGGGTCGTTTTCCCAACGACTTGTGAAATTGAAACCTTCTTTACTTGGAGTGTGATTTTGAATGAAGAGAAGATATTTTTTTGAGTTTCTATAACTACAAATAAAAGCAACAATTAGAAAAGAACAAATTAAAACTATTAAACACTTAAACAAATTAACGGAGAACTAAAAGCGACCAAATACGCAAATACACTAAAATTAACCTCCTAAAAATGTAAATAACTAAATTTCTAAACCTAAATAGACAAAAGAAAATTTTAAGAAAAAGAAAAAACCTTTTTTTATAATATTTTTGAATTTATTATGAATTAAAAACTATTTTAATCTAATTAAATCCTAAAAAATAGCAAATTAAGTTCTAAAAATTTAGAAAAATGATTTTTAAACTTAGACTAATTTAATCTAATTAAATTCTAAAAAAATGCCAAATTAAGTCCTAAAATTTAAGAAAAATGATTTTTAAACTTAGAAAATTAAAAGCTCAAAAATGAAAATTAAAATCTAAAGGGTGTAAGAATGATTTTACTGAATGTAAACCTTAAAGTAATTTTTATAAAACTAAAAACTATTTTTTTGTAATTTTCTGAAACTTTTTTCTATTTTTTATGAATTTTCTAAAATTAAAGCTTTCGAAAAATCCTAAAAAGTAAACTAATTAATGGAAAAATGTGAAAAATTCAGGAAAAGTCTATGATGCAACAAAGATCAAAGGAAAAATAAAAGAAAACTTACAGCTTAACAAATAAGCCGGGGAAAAGCTTTTATAAGCTACGGCTTATAATAAAAAGCTTAAGAGGAAAATGACTATAAGTATTAATTGGGGGGAAGAGTTACTGGATGAGCTATTGAAGCAAATGGTTAACACGTTGGGTCTTTGAAGGAGAGGTCGTGGGTTCTAGTCTAGCAACACACCACTTTTTGCTATTTTTTATTTTTGCTTTTTATAAAAAACTGATTATTGGAACTTAAAAAGGACTTAATTTTAAGCACTTTTTATAAAAACAATACTAACTGAAATTGAGAAATAAGCTCAAAAACAGCTTATTAAAAAGCTGTTAGAGAAACTAAGGCTTTGAGCTCAGTTTTGCTTAATTCTACTTAAAGGCATGCACAATGCTTAATATAAGCTTATTTTTGAAAACAAAAGAAGTTCTAAGAAGCTAATGATGTGCTAAAGCTAGGAGTGATAAGCTACTTAGGCTACAAACACTTGATCCTAGCTGAAACTTAAGATCAAAAGAGCAAACTCAGGATGAAACTCAATAAACACAAAATCCAATTAAGCTGAAAGACTCATTAAGCTAAACTAAACTTTAAGCTCTTAAAAACTTATCTATCTACTTATTAGCTATGAATTTAGACAAGAAAATAAGATACTACAATGTAAAATTTTAAAACTAAGGTACTAAATCTATTCCTACTGTTTTTGGATTTTTTTAGATTTTATGAAAACTTTAAAGCTAAATGCCCCTAATCAATTAAGCTATAAAATAGTAAATAAGACTTAATCTATATTAAACTATGACTAAACTTTAGGCTACTAAAATTTAAGAACCTAAATCCTAGATTTACTAACTTAAATGAGACTAAAAGATCAGCAGTACTAACTACTTGTTAGTACTGCTGATGCAAATGGCAAAAGCCAAACCAAATGTGCAGGGTAACCTAGTGAGGTTAAACCTGCACTTAACACTCTTGTTGAGTGTGTTGAAACTCAAAACAAGCAAGAACCAAGCCTTGTATGGTTTGGTTCAAAATTTCACAAGTGAAATCACTATGAAAATTCCCCTGGTGCTGAGATAGATTTAATAAGCCATAACTTTTTTTAAAATGAAAACTAACTTCTAAAATTTCTTTTTCTATTGGTTTAAAATGATAATACAACTAACTCAAACAAATTTCACAGGTCATTTTGACTTTTGATGGTCAAATAAGCCTTATGCCAAACACTCCTTAAACTACTTGACAGATTTGATTAAGCAACTAAAATGATAATCTAATGAATAAGACCTAAATACCAGATATCATAAAGCTTATATTACCCCTAATAAGCATAAATCAACAACTGATTAAGCTAAGTTTTAAGATCTACAACTATGCTACTATATTTTTGGATTTTATAGTTTTTATGGACAAGTTATGAAATACTAAATTCTAAAACACTTACGCTAAAAACAGATAAACAAACACATTTAATAAGCTAGGAGTAAATAAGCACTAATAAGCATATAGATTAAGCTATTAAACAAATCTACACTAATAAGCAATATTTAAGCTAAAATTAAAGGACAAGGAAATTAAAGGAAGACTTACTTGAAGCTTTAGCTAAACAAAAGCTAATTGCTCAAATGAGCTTATCAACAGCTCTGGCTTATTAGAAATAAGCCAGTAAAATCCATGGGATCCCTTCCATCTTTGGATCCCCTTCCATAAGCTCAAATGTCCAAAAGCAAAGGTTATAAGGTTTTAAGCTGTTTTTAAGAGTTAAAGTATGATTAAGGTCTGATTTAGCTCAATTTCTAGCTTATAGACTAGTAAGAGCTTATATGAGCTTATTAGAACAATAGCTTAACATTTGAGAAGAATTGAAAACTTATGAGTGAAAAAATAAAAGTGCTTATGACAGATTATTTAAGAGCAAAACTAGATTTCATTAAAGTAAAACTTGATTACATTATCAAAAGAAAATTACAACTGAATTTTAAAGGAAAGTTCAATAAGCTAATTTAAGCTAAAATCTACTAAGCTACTACTAAAAACTACTCTCTACTTCCTCGGGTGTGTGTGAGGTGAGGTCCTTTTATAGTTGCTGAGAGAAGATTCTAGGCCCTTGCTTGCATCACTAATCTCTGCCATTCATTTTCCTAATCATTGGATCATGATTTAGAGCCCTTGGATCATGATCTTTTTCCCACGGATTGCCAAGCTGTCATTCCTTGATGTGACAGCTTGTGCTTGTTTTGTGAGTGAAAATAGAGTAAAACCCACCTCTCCTTGTGCTTTCTTCATAGCCACATGGCCTTCTAGCTTGAGTGATCCAATGAGAGCTCTTGATTTGACTTATCTCACCCTGCCAGCTTGATGTAGACCACTTGGATTGTCGTTTGTACCCTTCAATTTTGAGAAGCCCTTTGTTTTGACTGCTAAGTGAAACGAAAGAGATGATGAATAGTAACCATAGTTTTGGCGCCTATTTTAACTGAAAATGGTTAATTCATTTTAAAGTTTGGGCTTATTGCACTTTTGGTCCCTCTGGTTATTTAGCACAAGTGTAGTGTAAAATGAGTTATAGGAATGACAGAAATGGTCCTTGTGGTTATATGAAAAGGGAATGGGCTAGGGTAATGGGCTTTAGGGTTTGGGCTTTTGGATCCAGGTAAGGTTTTGAAGGTTTAAAGGCCCATTTAGAGTCCAAGGACCATTTGTGTAATCTTTTGGAACTTGAAGGACTAAAGTGAAACTGTTTTGGGTCTTGTCCTTTGTGAGATGACTTTTGTTTGACCAGGGTTGACTTTCTTTGGCTTCTCTTGTGCTCTTCCGTTTCCCGTGTCGTGTTTTCCTGTTTTTGATGGTTTTCTTGTGATTTTTGATATATCCGTACCTGCACACACAAAACACAAAACAAACATATTTTTACCATTTTTAGACTGTTTTGGGTTTAATTTGGCTATTTTAAGTATAAACGGATATGTGTATTTTACACTTATCAAAATTCCCCAAACTAAACGAA
>BQNB010095613.1:12792-24015 GCA_026074375.1 Tanacetum coccineum
CCATCCCCCTACTTGAATTATACAACGTCCTCGTTGTATAGATAAACATTAAATACGGGAATTAAAAAGAATTAGAATGAGAAACTCTCATGATATTTGCTCGGTAGATTCTCCATGTAGGTTTATTGAGCAAGATTGTGTATTGAACAGCCGCCTTGAGGTTTCAAGACTCCAACACTTCAAGATCTCTATATTTGTAAATTCTCCACTAATATTCGTTGATATTTCTTTCACGGTGTCATGTGTAAAATAGGAAAAATGTGCATCCCTATTTTTGGTACCTACGGTTAATACTAAACAAACTAAATACAAGTCAGTTCTGGTGAATACGCCGTATCTTGTGCATGAATACGCCGTATTGCCAGAACTGACAATAATGTTTTTAAAGTGCATAAAAAGTAAAGACTGATAACGTCCAGACAATCAATAAGCCGTATGGTATGAAGCGGATACGCCGTATTGATGTTTGGGAAGACAGACTCGATAAAATTAAATAACAATCCGGGTTGTCTCCCGGGAAGCACTTTTGTTTACAGCGAAGTCTTTAAGTTCGACTTTTCTTCAACTTCTCTTTACGTTGTAACTTCTTCGAATTCCACCACTTCTTTGTCTTCCATATCAATATGTCTCTCGTGGTACTTCTTTAACCTTTGTCCATTTACCTTGAAGCTGATTATGTTTTTATCTATGATTTCCACGGTCCCATATGGATACACAGTTTTTACCACATTTGGACCGTACCACCTTGATTTGAGCTTACCCGGATGCATCTTGAATCTAGAGTTAAACAGTAATACCATGTCTCCTACTTTGAAATCTTTATCTTCTTGAAGCCTAGAATCATGCCATTTCTTAGTTCTTTCCTTGTAGATCTGGGTGTTCTCGTATGCACCATCTCGTAATTCCATCAATTCGTTAAGTTCCATGAAACGGTTTTTTGCTGCTGGTGTGAGATCCATATTACATTGTTTTAACGCCCAATATGCTTTATGTTTGATCTCCACAGGTAAATGACAAGCTTTTCCATAAACCAATCTAAAGGGGGTGCATCGTGTGGGCGTTTTGTAGGTAGTTTTGAATGCCCATAATGCATCGTCTAGCTTTTCGGACCAATTCTTCGGATTATATCCAACTGATCTTTCCAAGATACGTTTAATAGCTCTATTGGTTACTTCAGTCTGCCTATTAGTTTGAGGGTGATATGCTGTTGATAACTTATGAGTTACTCCGTATTTTTGTAAGGCTTTTTCCAACTAAGAGTTACAAAAATGTGTCCCCCGAGCACTAATTAACGTTTTAGGAACTCCAAACCTTGCAAATAGCCTTCTTAAAAATTTGATCACAACGCGAGCATCATTCGTAGGGAGTGCTTGAGCTTCAACCCATTTTGATACGTAATCAACCGCCACTAAGATGTATTTATTACCCTTCGAGTTGGGAAAGGGTCCCATAAAGTCTAGCCCCCATACGTCAAATACATCAAATACCTGAATATTGTTCTGAGGCATCTCACTTCTTGATGATATGTTTCCTGATCTCTGACATGCATCACATCTCATCATGTAATCTTTGGTATCTTTAAAGATACTCGGCCAAAAGAATCCAAATTTGTAAACTTTCCTTCTAGTCACCGACGCACTATGATGACCCCCAGTGGTCCAGAATGACAATGTGCCAAGATTTAAAAGATTTCGTTTCCAGCAACACATCGCCTCATTATATTGTACGGGCATAGCTTGAATGCGTACGGTTCATCCCAAAAGTAATTCTTCACTTGAGAGAAAAATCTTCTTCTTTTTTTAGCTGTCCAATTCGGAGGCATAATTTTTCCAACGAGATAATTAACATAATCTGCATACCATGGTTCATCGTTATTAAGCTCGGTTTTCAATACCATAAGATGTTCGTCGGGAAATTCATCAGCGATTTCCTCTTCCGTGAATGTTCCTAAGTCTGGGTTCTCAAGTCTCGACAAATGATCCGCAGCTAAGTTTTTAGCCCCTCTTTTATCTTTAATCTCGATGTCAAACCCTTAAAGAAGCATAACCCACCTTATGAGCCTTGGTTTGGCATCCTGTTTACTAAACAAATACTTCAAAGCAGAATGATCGATGTAGACAATAGTTTTTTATAAGACAAGATAGGGACGAAACTTATCGAAAGAGAAAACTACTGCAAGAAGTTCTTTTTCTGTGGTGGTGTAATGTTCTTGGGCGTTATTCAGAGTTTTGCTGGCGTAATAGATTGGTTTAAATTTCCCATCTATTCTTTGTCCCAAAACGGCCCCGATAGCGAAATCACTAGCGTCACACATCAATTCAAAGGGTACATTCCAATCGGGCAAAATTATGATAAGCGCGGTGGTTAATTTTTCTTTCAAAATATTAAACGCTTTTTTGCAATCATCAGAAAAATCAAATTTCGCGTCTTTCATCAGAAGTTTGGTCATTGGCTTGGAGATCATGGAAAAGTCTTTTATGAATCTTCGGTAAAATCCAGCATGTCCCAAAAAACTTCTAACTCCTTTTACGTTTGTTGGGTATGGAAACTTAGCTATCACATTGATTTTAGCTCTATCAACCTTAATTCTGGCCACCGAAATTTTATGTCCTAAAACAATCCTTTCTTTTATCATAAAATGACATTTCTCCCAATTCAGCACTAGGTTGGTTTCTTTACATCTAGAAAGCATTCTATCTAAATTAGCTAGACAATAATCAAAAGAGTTACCGAATATCGAGAAGTCGTCCATGAATACTTTCATAAAGTCTTCCACCATGTTATGAATACTATCCATCTAAAGACACTCCAGCCATGTCGTAGAAAATATGTCCGAGTCATCGCATTCTTTGAAGATGTAGTTGGCGCTTGCATAACCCAAAGGCATTCCCTTCGTATAGCAACAAGTCTCCATAAAGGACTAGGTTAAAGTTGTCCTTTGCCTTGAGATCCTCAAGGTGCTTGAATTATGGAAGAATCACGAAAATCCATCAAAGAAAACAGTAAACAATCATTCTCCACAATAGTTACCCGACGGCATACAACTTCTATAACAACTGAATCACAATAAAAGAGGGAGGAGGGAAGTAAATCCACCATTTCGAGTTTGCATACATTAATTTAATGATAATCGAATGCATACCTCGCCATCCAGTAACCGGTGAGAGAGAATAATTAATTATTCCAATTTCAGAACCACAATCATACCCTCCATTACTCATTGGTACAAAACACGAGAATAAGGGCCTAACCTATGAACTATCCCAGATTGGGTAAATAAGGTCGAAGTCAAGTAACTTAACTATCTCGTTTTTCACCACATCTTGCACTTTTGGATTTAAACGTCTTTGGGGTTGAATGACAGGTTTGAAATCATCTTCCATTAGAATCTTGTGTGTGCAATATGACGAACTGGTTCCCTTGATGTCCGACATTTTTTATTTAAGCAATCGCTCCCTTCCGTTTCTCCAATACTTGTAAAAAGATGAGAAACTTTCTCCTTATCAGCACATTCAATGAGACATGATTATAGGAAAGGATTTGTCACCATGCATGTAAGCGTATTCTAAGTGGTGAGGCAAGTATTTTAACTTAGGTTTCTTCTCATCAATCTCGTTAGCACTATCCAAATAAAGGTGTTCTCTTTCTACTTCAACAGGTTTTTCTGTTTCCTGCGCAACTGGATACGACATATTTATAGACGCGATACGCCGTATTAGGTTCTCATCAGCATCAGAATCATGTATGGTTTTTATATTCAACCAGGACTTCACATCCTTCAAGATCTTATTGACATCTCATTAGATTTTTTTTTCCAGTCCTCTTAGATAGAACGATATCAGGTTCCTTATATTTGAGCTATTAATTTCTGAGCTTTCTAATCTGCGTTGATCGTGTACTGTCGTCCTAAAATCTATCACAACCGTACATTCAACATAATTCAGATGGGTCGGTCTCTTAATTGATAGATCATACGTCAAAAAGATAACTTTCATCAGCTCATACCCTTTAGCGTTATGCTTTTTGTATTGACATACGACTATCTTGCTCGAGCGGTTGCCAACAAATGTCGTCCTCAAATATATAGGAACTCTTGAGGTGCTTTCGGGCAATATCTAAGATAACAAATCTATCGAAGGCAACGATTGACATCAAACTTTTATGAGCACGTTTATGCCCGAATATATCCTCTTGGTTATTGCGTATTGATCCTATCTGGCACAGTTCTAAGCTCATAATGGTTAGCCTTCTGTTCACTAACACCAATTTTCATCATTATTCGTATTTGGCGCATCAACTTAGCTAGCCCTCAGATCTGCTAAATCGCGTGTTGACTCGCATATATGTAATTGGCCAAGTCCAAACAAAGAATAGTAAAACTACCCTGGGTCTTTGTTCTTTTGAGCTTGTTTTTATACAATAATGCTCGAGCACCTTTCATTCATGAGTTTCAGTCACTAAGCTTCTTCGAGTCTGGCTTTATTTGTCAGCAAACCTTTATGAATTTAGCATATTTTGGCATTTGGGCTAGGGCTTCTATGAAAGGTAGATTTATGTGGAGCTGCTTTAGGTTTTCTAAGAACTTTTTCTGCTAAGTTTCTTCTTTTTACCTTCTCATTCTTCGAGGAAAGGGTATAGTGGCATTTGATCTTAATCTGAAGGCTGGCGGCAACAGGTTCTTTGGGTTTCCTGATGTCACAGATGCATATGAGCGCAGGACTTCATATGATTCAACCGCTCGTTGTGATATTAATGCTAGAAGGTTTCTTTATCGGTATGAACAGTTGTGTCATTATTTTAAGCATCTTGAGTCGTAGTTTTTCCTCCTATAGTAGTTACTCCTTTAACTTTACAATTTATTATTGGAGTATTATTGATTACATTTAACAATTCTTGTACCCTAAATCTGAGCTCAATTAACGAATTGTTTCTTTCTTTAAATAAAAGCTCGTTTGTTGTTTGGAAGTCACAGCTGAATTCCCTCATTTCTTCGTGTTCACATTTTCCTTCGTCAAGGAACTTGTATAACATATCCTCATCTTAAACTTCTTTCGGATAGGTAAAATAGATATCTGGGACCGAAGTCCGCATGGTGCCCTGAAAAGTAAGACAATGATTCAAAGAAAGCAATTCTGGATAAATAGACTTCAAAATATATTAAACTTTTTCAATACCCGTATATCAAATACTTGAATACTTCGTTTTGCTTTTCAAAAGTCATCCATTGTATCTCGGGACACAAAGTTGGATACGGCGTATTCACATGGACGTGGAAACCCCGTAATCGAATGTAACGACGCAAGCAGTGTATTTAGAAAACAATTAAATTAAACAATTAAACAAGCAAATAATTAAACTAAATTACACTAATCAATTAACAATAACTCATATGGATTTAGATCTCTAATTAAATAAAACCAAAATACATAAATATATAATCAAGATCTAATTTCACTCCCAGTACGACGGCTACAAAAAACTTGCATTTGTGTCGTTGTGTTGTGAGTTGGCTATATTTTGTAATGATTCAAGTTTTAATATTTATATTTTTGCGACAACTTAGACTTAAATAAACAAAAACACTTTAACGGGCAGTGTGTACCCTAGTAGGTTGGTAGAATTTGTTTGGAAGTTAGGAGTTCGAACACTGAAGTTTCATAAGTTAAAATCTCTCTCAATTATCACATTATTAACTTTTGGTTCACTTCTAATCTACTTAATATCAATCTAAGTCAAACCTAATCTCTAATACCTTATGTTAGTTCATAATCCCCTAATTCTAATCAGGTAAATAGGGGGTATCAGCTCTCTGAGACACAGACTAGCTACAGGTTTATATAGACTACAAACAATTCTCAAGACACTTTAACCCACGCAAGAACATATAACGAGAAGATAAAAGAGCAGTCAAGCCTTATAATAGAAAAATCATGTATTAGCCATTATTAATTCCGATTAGAAAATGGTTTGTTTATTCAGTGCAATGATTGCTTATCTCGAGGTGGCATATCATTTCTTACACTAGGCGGGACTCATGCCTAAGACATAGACACATTAATTTCTGTCACAAATATAAAGCATAACCGCATTAAGCATATCTTAATACACTGCTAATTATACATTCTATCTTGGGCGGATAAAGCAATGTGACCTTTGTTAAACCCTAGCTTAATAAAGACATTACCTACTTAGCATCTTCGCTTAATGGCAATATTAGCTCTTAGTAGTTCAACTTTGTCCAACTATCCAATGGAATCAGAACGTTATTTGTTGAATTATCTAGGTTCACCTGCTAGTTAACTTGTTCAATAAACCAAAGGCAATTTTCGGTTAAAACTGGTTACTAGCACCAGAAGCGTATCCTTAGCACGGTATTTTTTAGCAGGGACAATATTTTGTGACATCTATGATTCAGATGTATACATTACTAAAGTGGATGGAGCTATCCCGACCATCAAGCATTACTTGGTCTGCATCACTAGATCCAGTTGACATGAAGGGTCGCATAAAAAAGCACAGTGAAACAAGTATAAATTATAAACACATACAAACAAGCATATATCGATAAGTTAAACGAAATCGGATACTAAACAAAACCAAAACATTCACGCATCTCATAAAAATGCTAATACCCGAAGGTATTATCCTTCAAAGGACATCACACATAATAAATACAAGAGTAATGGCTTAGCCAAGGTAACTACTAACCGAGTTAACAGAATTGAATACAAAAAACCCTGAACGTTTACAAAAGTAAAGAAAATACACGTGTGTCTTCCTATGAGATTGGAATGCGTTGAACGATACCATCTTCTCTGCTATAATTTCTCTGCGCCTGAAAACAATCTCGTCTGTTTGTAGTTTAGGTATCGAGAATATGATTAAGCATAACTTTAAAAACTCGTTTTTACAGTTTTGTATTTATAGAGATCTCGGAGTCGTGGCGATAAGGCGTACCAAGTGTAAAGACTCGTACGTTATTAGAGTTTCATCTTGGACTAGGGACCACGTGTTGATATCTGCCAGAATATTTATAATCTCCCATCTAATAGCTTGAACTTCGACATAACTTGCTACACTCCTGGTTACGGCGTATTGGTCCTTTGAGTACCTTTGCGTGGTCAGACACGATGACAGTGCAGGCACAAGATACGCCAGTATCTTCCTTGGTGGAATACGCGCGTATAAGTTGTCAGAACTAATTAATCTTCAAAATATCTTCAGTTTTAAGCTCTAGAATGCGTGCCTCTTTAGTCAAGTATCACCAAGACACTTTAATCCATATAATTACATAGAACCTAAGCATTTTCTCAAATAATAAATCGATTAAGTAACAATTCCTTTGTAATAACTATAAAAATGGGCTGATTACACCCTCAGATAACAAACTTGATGCTATAAAATTGAACGTTATTTTTATGTCATACCAGAACAAAGGCAAACCGCTGCTCTGATATCTAAGTTAAACCATGGCGCAGAAGAAATGCACCAAACGCCGGCTAATTAACAGATTACAAACCGCTAAACGACATCTTTGTCAATACCGCTCCGCTGCCTAATTCCTTGTTTTATGTAGCGCATAACCGCATGCTAGTCCAATGGTCAAACCGCTACAAAATAAGCACACGGCCAAAACCGCTCACACAAATCAGTTTCACTAAACCATTGCCTTAAACATTCAGCAAACCGCTGCTTAACTTTGTCAAACCGTTGCAAACTTTTGAATTAGACAGAGTTTCGTTTAGATTGACCAAGAAAAGTAATAAACCGCTGCAACCTGTAATTAAACCGCTACAGAAAACACAAACCGCTGGCTATTGATATGTGGTAAACCGCTACGTAGTTGAAAGTACCAAACCGCTATGAAACCTGCCAAACCGCTACTGGAACTTGGGACCATTGTACTAAACCGCTACTTGTACTAGATTTTGGTCTTTTGCTAACTTTCTACTTGCAAACAAAAACGAGTACAAATCCTTGTCTAAACCATCTACAAACCGCTATCTATAACTAAACTTGAAGAATAAGTTAGATAACACAAAATAAGCCATGAAAAACAAGAAATAAGCCACTAAATTATATGAGATAAGCTACTAACTAGAAGCTAAACCATAAGGACATAAAACAAACAAAAACCGTAGCTTTATCAAGTAATCCAAGAAATCAAATAAGCCAAACCCGTGAGCTTATAATACTTAATAAGCCACGAAATAAGCTTAGAATAAGCAGAAGTGTAGAGCTCGAATCTTTGGACCAAATAAGCTAAAACCAAAAGGCAATATGTGGGCTTATTTGCTTAGAAATAGGCCACGGTTTGGAATAAGCCACACAAAACAATCACCTAAACACCCTTTGGCGATTGATACCACATGTTATCCCGTATTCTAATCTATTAGAACTAATAAGCAAACCGAATAAGCACAAAATAAACTCTTATGAGCCGAATAGAAAGTAAAGAAATAAGAAAGAAGCTAGTGAGAGAAAGTAGAGAGAAGTATGAGAAAATGGTTCAATTTCTTGCAAGTGTGTGTTACAAATGAATTCCAACACCCTCCTAACATGCTAGGGGGTCATATATATACCCGTGACCAAATAGATGGCGTTTGGGCTTGTTACTTGGGTCGGGCTTGGCTTATCTTGGGCTTTAAGCCCGAAACACGGACAATATTAGCTTAAAGTCCAAGCCCATTAATCCCGACTAGCCTATTACATTACAATACTTTTATTGACTTAATAAGACCGATAACATTCTTGTTTGACTTAATATAATTAAGGCTAACAAGACGGTTTACTACTACCTAAAACAAGGACATGTGTCAATGCAACAATGTTAGGCCTAATTTTAGGCGCTAGATATAAGTCAAAATACCAAAACTCTTTAATAAAACCACCCACCGACGGTGCTACTATATCACCGAAAACAAATCTGGTCAACCTAATTGAAAAGATAAACTTGTTTTTATTCTCAATTTTATGTATTGGAAAAATAAAAGACTAAAAGGTTTTATTGAAAACCTAACTAACCTTTTAACAATATAAAATAATTACTTTCACTCTTATCCTCATTTTCTTCCTTCGAGTTCTTCATCTCACAATCTCCTTTTCACATTTTTTTCTATTTAAATATCTGGCCACCACTACGTCTTGTGTTATCAACCACCATGTCACCGAAAAAACCATAAGAAATCGCCATCGTATTTTGCCGTGTGGCCTGAAAACACCACCGAACATCACCATCGTCTTCTGCCATGTTGTCGGAAAAACTGCCAAGAACCAGCACTTCTTCTGCCATATCGCCGAAAAACAATGCCGAAAAAAAAACGTCGGAACCACCGCTTTCACTTCAAATGGGTAAATCCATGGTCACCGGAAAAGGCGGACTGTTTGAATTTATATAACTGATCTTTGATTTTTCAAGATTTACAGATTTAGATTGTGTAGTTTTTGGTTTTAATCGGGTTTGAGTAATAGTGACTAGATGGGTTATAGATATTTGAAGAGGCATAGTGAGAGAGAAAAAAATAAATAGAAATGTTGTAGATTAGTGTGTTAAATTGGAAGAAGATATCAATAAATATGCGATTATTAAATCTAGTGACATGGGAAATCTAAGAAAAAAATAATGACGATGAAAAATTTGTGACATAAAAACTGCAAAAAGAAGTAATAGGAAAACGAAAAAAAAGACATCAAAGATCAATTGTGTAATTTAAAAAAAGACAAAAATTGAGAAAAGTAACAGTTACTATTTTGATTGATTTAAGAGTCAGGGACCAACGGTGCAATCAAGTTTTGAACGAAAAGACATAAATACCCATGGTTTGAAAGTCAAATAAGAGAGATAACAGTCGTTACGTATAATGGTGCTTGAAGGACCAAACGGGTAACAACGGTGTCAAAAAAAGACCCCGTATGACAGTCCCCGTAATCGAGGGACCAAACGGGGTTGACTTTGGGGACCAACGGTGTAATTTACCCTAAATAAAATTACAACAATATCAAGGATCCGCACTGACACAAGCCCACCAATAAAACCAAATTCATTTCCATCACACGGATGACAATCCAACGTCTCTCTTTCACCCACACACCCACAATCCAACGATCACCACACCCTTACAAAAAACACAAACCCCCCACCCACCACTATATAAACCCAACCACCCACAACCCCAATACCACAATTCAATTCAATCTTTTATTAAAACAAATAAAAAATGTCAGGAAGAGGAAAGGGTGGAAAGGGGTTAGGCAAAGGAGGAGCAAAACGACACCGTAAAGTGCTCCGAGACAACATTCAAGGAATCACCAAGCCTGCCATCCGGAGATTAGCAAGACGTGGAGGAGTGAAGAGGATCAGCGGGTTGATTTATGAAGAGACACGTGGCGTGTTGAAGATATTTTTGGAGAATGTGATTCGTGATGCTGTCACCTACACTGAGCACGCTCGTCGTAAAACAGTCACTGCTATGGATGTGGTTTATGCTTTGAAGAGACAAGGCCGTACTCTTTATGGTTTTGGGGGTTAGAGTTTAAATTAGGGTTTGGTTGTTATGTTTCATGTAACATCCGGCAATTTTTGAAATTTTAAATGACTGTTTTAACCTTTGACTTTTCGGGTACGATTTGACTTTTGACTTTTGATCTTTTAAGGTCACATAAAAACGATTATCGCGTAATTGGTAAAGTTTTTGGAATAGATTTTAATGATAAATCATATATATTATTACACATCTCTCACGAGCAGTTTTATCTTTAATTCATTTGACTTGAAAACGAAAAGGCATATGTTATTTTAAGTTGACTTATTAAAAAATACCCGCTAGATCACGTTTTCACGATTCGGACAAAGAAGAAATTTTATGCGAAACGATATTCCGGACAACTTTTCAGTTTTTTTCGAGACCTGAAACCAAGCAAAAAAATGACTAAAATAGCCTCGCAAAGTTTTGAAAACCGAATACCGACACAAAATAATTAAATTTATATTTATATATCACTTTTTATTAAATAAAAATATTTAATAAATCGTTTAATATTTCATAAAAAAATGTTTTATTTAAAAACGCGAATGTTCAAAATAAAGTTTTAACTTTACGAACAAAGCTTGCTCACGACACTTAATAGTACCAACTAAATAAATAATAATCATTTTAATATATTTTATAAAAATGTTTATAAAATAATAGTCGAGTGAGTACTCATTTTGTTAGAAAAATTATT
>BQNB010095614.1:0-25825 GCA_026074375.1 Tanacetum coccineum
CTGGAGCTTAAACAAATACATTTGAAGATTACTGTTCTGACATCCAATACGCCATATCCATCAAGGAAGATACGGCGTATCTATGTCTGCACTTCACCAAAGACCATAAAGGATCAAGGATAAGTACGCTATATCCAGAGAAGACCAATACGCCGTATTCAAGTTATGGAAATAAAATATTCTGGAAGATATTGAACGTGGTCCTTACTCCAAGAAACCCGCGATACACCGTATTGACCTCAGTTAATACACCGTATCGACCATATTCCAGACCTTATAAATAGAAAACCTAAAAATGAGTTTTCAGTGTGCTAAATCATATTTTCGATACCTAAACTAGAAAAGTCGATTTTTAGAAGAGAGGATGCGCAGAAGAGGTCTTGCAACGTAATTAATTCTATAGGAAAATACTTGTAATCTCCTATACTCTTGTAATCGTTCAGTTTTTGGTATCATTCGTTAACTTGGTTAGTTTACCTTGGCTAAATGATTACTTATATATTGATTATGATGTTTGAAGGCTAATACCTTCAGGTATTAGCCATTATTATGAAGATCTGAATGTTTGGTTTGTTTATTTCGATTGCTTAATTTATTGTAGATTACTTGTTTATGTTTATCAGTTTTTACTTGTTTACGTGCTTTTGTATGCGACCTATCATTCAACTGGATCTAGTGATACAGACCAAGTAATCTAGATGCCGGGATAGCTCTCCATATAGTGATTTATACATCTAGACCAATAGGATCACAAATAACGACCTATCTTTGCCCTTAGATTGTGAGCTTAGTTGGACCAACAGGTGACCTTGGGATCAACGAGTACGTTCTTGATTAATTGGTAAAGACTTGGTTAGTGGACTACTAGTGTATGAATTGCCATTAAGCAGTAAGTGGGTAAGTCGATGTGAAGCTCGGTTTAACAAGATCACCATTGCTTTAATCTCTAAGATAGATTATAATCAGTAAATAAGGATGCTTTATGCGGATGCGTTTAATTGTGACAGAATTCTACGTGTCTAGGTCTTAGGAAGAAGTACCGCCTAAGTCTTAAGAATGATATGCCGCCTCGAGATAAGTAATCATTGCACTAAATAAACAAACCAATGTTCTGATTGGATTAATAATGGTTAATACAGTTTTCTTATATTTGGCTAGACCGCTCTTTTATCTTCTGTTAATTTGCTTGCGTGTGTTTTAGTGTCTTAAGTTGATTTTAGTCACCACAAAACTCGTGCCAGTCTCTCAGGCTGAAAACCCCCTTATCCGTTAGATTTAGGATTAACATAGGTTTAGCATATGTTTAACATAGAATAGAACTAACTTAGTTTAGATAACCAAAATATTAATAAATTGATAGATTGTTTCTCGCTCTTAGTGATCGACACCCTACTTACCATGAAACTATCACCGATCAAGTACACTGCCCGTTAAAGTGTTGTTTTTGGTTAAGTCGGAAAAATATAAATTTAAAACTTGAAATCATAAAATTAGAACCACACAACGACACATCAGTTTTTTGGCGCCGTTGCCGGGGAGTGAAAAATTAATCTTGATTTTTATTTGATATTTTGGTTTTTAACAATAGAGTAGATCTAACCCTTATGATTAGTGTAATTTTGATTAGTGTAAAATTTTGTATAATTTTGTATATTATATATATTTGTCTTTAATTGTTTGCTTATATATTTTCTTAATTTAGTTGTTTGTGTGTTTAATTGTTTTCTCTAATACACTGTTTTGGTCGATAAACTGATACGGCGTATCCACTTCCATTGGATACGGCGTATCCAACTTTCTCATCCAATACAGCTTATTCGTTCAAAAGATTAATATGGCGTATTTAGTTCCATTGAATACGGCGTATTGATTGTCTGATACATTTACAGAAGCCTTAAAATCGAGTTGGTTTCGTACGAAAACTGCAAAATCATAAAACACGGATAACGTGTTTGGTAAATCCTTGTGGTTTGTACTTTTTGGCACTAATCATCCCTAGCTGATACTATTGGCACTAATCATCCCTGAGCGATGAAACGTTCGGCAAAAATCATCCCTCACCACTAATTATGAAGGGTAATTATGTCATTTAAAACACATAGAGATGATTTATGCCAAATTGTTTCTCGCTCTTAGTGATCGACACCCTACTTACCATGAAACTCCCATCTGACCGGGTACATTGCCCGTTAAAGTGTTGTTTTTAGTAAAGTCGGCAACATATAAATTTAAAACTTGAAACATAAATTACAACCACACAACGACACATCAAGTTTTTGGCGCCGTTGCCAGAGAGTAAAAATTTAATCTTGATTTTTATTTGATATTTTGGTTTTTAACATTAGAGTAGCTAACCCTTAGGATTAGTGTAATTTAGAGTAGTGTACAATTATGTATATTTGCTTGTATATTTGTTTGTTTGATTGCTTATTAGTTTAATTGTTTATTAGTTTAATTTCTTTCTAAATTTACTGTTCCGGTCGATAACCTGATACGGTGTATCCACTTCCATTGGATACGGCTTATCCAACTTTCTTGTCTAATACAGCGTATCCATTCAAATGATTAATATGGCAGATTCAGTCTAATTGAATACGACATATTGATCGTCTGATACAGTTATAGAATTGATTTCTCATATTCGATTTCATGTTTTTTGTGTGGCCTCCCTTAAGGGCACATCCTACTGATTATTTGTTCTTATTCTCAGGAAACCGTTAGACAAGAAATAAATCACGATGGCGGAACCAAATGAATATATTTTCGTTACCCGAAAGAACTTCCTAGCTGATGATAATAAAGGAAGAATGGTCAAGAAGAGTTTTCTTAAAATACAAGGAACGTTTTTGGTAAAAGTACACGATAATACTTTCAATGGGATAATTGGAGAAAACGCATTTAAACACGTTGACAATTTCTCGAAGTAGTTGGGCCACTCAAAATAAAAGGGCTGAGTCAGGATCGATTTAGTCTTAGCGTCTTCCCTATCTCACTCGCAGGTACCACAAGTGAATGGTTTAAAAAAGATTGTATTGGCTCAGTTTCTACTTGGGAAAATTTGGTAGAAAAGTTCATTTAAAAATTCTACCAACTTTCTGATAACCATGAAGAAATGGAAACTGATGAAAATGATGACCCCGGCGATATTGCTGAAATCTTCAAGATCGAAGACAACTTATTTGACTTCGAGACACCCTTGTGTAAAGCATTCAATGAATTCAGCTATCTCCTTAAAATCGACACGCATCTGTTTACTTTCGATATCCAAGAAATCAAGACTTACGAGGAGTATGAGTTGAATAATAATGACGGGAGAACTTGAGGAACCAAGGTCAGAAAATGGGGTACCATATCGACTGTGTGATCATATTTGCGAACCATATCATTTTAAGAATGGAAAAACTAAATGGCCTACGTGTAGTTTAGATACTAATGGGTTCTATAACGGTGGAGAACTACCCGGGATGGTTCGAGTCAGATGTATGACTTATTTTCAGGATCACAAATGGTATGATGAGTTAATTGATGGAAAGCTGAAAGAAGAAGCTTTAATGCATAAGGCCAGATTTGAAGAATCATAGGGGATGCAACTCCCGGAGTAATAAAATTCTACGCATAGTTGAAAAGTAGTTTTGAGAACTTCCACGAGCTAGATTATGATGTATTAGTAAAACTGGAGCAATGTTGGTGGAAGGTAAATGCTCATGAAAATGCCTTATTCGCTCGATGGGAAAATAATGGCCAGGGAACATATGCGAACGCCTTAACTGAAAAGGATTATGACCCTTATCTTGATAATAACCGTATCTTTGGTAAGAATTATGAAGCAAACAACGCCGGTAAAACTCAAGACAATAAAAAGGAACATCATGATCCATCAATTTGTAATATTAGAAGATTTAAGATGATGAAATATTCATTCGATGCTGATGATGAGTATGTTGCCATTAAAGAACGCGAGCACTCAGACCACTTAAGAACCAACGTTGTTGCATGTCAAGCTTATCAAGAATTTTTCGCATTATGGATGAGGGATGGCTCGTGACAGAGGCAAAGGAAGAATGAAAGAAAGCTGAAGAAAAAGTATAACTTAAAGACTAGCTGAAACAAAAGTGCTTCCCGGGAGACAACCTATATATTATTTATTTTTATCGAGTCTGTCTTCTCAGACATCAATACGGCGTATCCGCTCCATACCATACGTCATATTGAATGTCTGGACGTTATCAGTCCTTTACTTTTATGCACTTTAAACATTATTGTCAGTTCTGTCTATACGGCTTATTCATGAATATGATACAACATATTTGACAGACTGACCCGTACTTAGATACTTTTTACATGTTTCTCAATAAGGTGTATTCCAGTTTATGGATACGGTGTATTGGTCTCTTGTATAATTTTTTGTTTTTATTATTTATTAACCGTAGAATACCCGAGATATGATTTTGCATGTTTTTCCTATATTTTGCACAGGACCTCGCTTCAAAGAAATCGACGAAGTTGGTGAAGTATCGATCATCTGGAATCCTGTGTGTGTTGTAGTCATGCTAGTATTCAGACGCATTTACAATACACATTCTTGCTCATAAACACAACTTGGAGAATCCACCGAGCAAAATATCTGGGAAGTTTCTCATTCTAATTCTTTTAATTCCTATTTTTAATGTTTTATCTATACAATGGGGACGTTGTATAATTCAAGTGGGGGGATGGGAATTACAATGCATCCTTGTCCTATTTTTAACACTAAAATGCTTAAATTATGCTCAAATTTAAATATTTTTTCAAGCATACTTTTGTGAATTACTTGTTACATAACCTGCACACAACAACCCTTATTAGATATTGTGAGGATTTAACCTTATCCGTTTCCAAATGTTTACCCAAATTCCATAAAAATATGAATGTGCCGGTGATGTTGTAAACTTTAGAACTTGGCTTGGTATATCTATTCAAGACCACAATAATGAGTACTATGGATTTTGATGGAGTAACTTGTTTAAATTGATAAAATATTAGGATTACAACTCAAAAGCCTATACATGTTGTTTTATTAACTAACTACACTGGTTAGTTAAATCCCATACAAACTCTTTGTTTACTCTCATCTTAAGAGTAAGATACCTCTAGAAAAACCAATAGAGCCAATCCCATAGGAATAACACCAACTGTTTGTTTCGTTACATCTTTACACCTTAGTCTATCCTGTTAGATTAAGTCCGTTTATCAGTTGCTAGTTGCTTAAAGTGTAAAGTATGTATTTCCTGAGTCTTGTGTCAATTTTTTATCTTTGGAAAATTTGCACATTGCAAATGAGAATGTAAAAAGTAGTCAAAACTCATGTATTTTTACTACCATCACAATTATTAGTACGTCCAAAGAACGAGGAATTAAGGAAAAAATTATCCGGAGTTATTATGATCGTGAAGATGGTAAAATTACACCGAGATTCGTGGTTTGTTTAAAAAACAAAAAAATTAGAAAATTGCAACAAAAAAGAGAGGAGGAAGTTTAAGATAATCGTTTCGCAAAAGCTTAAACCGAAGGAATTATATCAAGTATCGATTATTCGTTGATACGTCTTATAAGTCAACGATGCAAAGTTTTGTATAAAGTGGTAGATATCACCACTTGTCTTGTAAAAGTATGTAAAGTATGGGATGATTGGGATGTTAACTGTTACGAGAATGCCAACTTAGGTTGCTATTTTTTTTTATCAATGATCAAGACGTTTGTGTATATAGTTGTGTCTTTTTCATGGTAACGGCCGGGAAAAAGTATCTAGCAACTTGTACCTTATCTGTTTGGACTTAGTCTATTTGTTTCGTAATTTTTATTTAACAATAATTTATTTCTCTTTCCTAATCATTAACCTTGGGTTTTACTCGAATGAGGATGTGATCAAGTCATGCATGTCTATTCCGTCGTTACGGCCATGTATGTGTGATTCAGCTGCCTTGTTGGTGTGGTACTTTTGGTGAAAGATTGTAGAATGATCAACCCTTTACCTTATAATATAAAAACCCATTTTACCTTTATAAACTTGTTACTCCTTAGCTCTAGTGGTGAAGATGTGTATCCTTCTAAGCCTATGATAGAATACTCGTCATGACCGAGCAATTGAGCAAATTAGTTACATGTTATCACATAGATTAGTTGAGTGATTTGAGTGTTTTCATCTATCTATTTCGTGAGGTGTTTGGTTGTGTACTTGTAATAGATCAAATAAATGCTTAAACGGAAAAATCCTTAGGGATATATTTTCATAAACTTCTAAAGGCTACTTGAGGACAAGTAGGATTCAAGTGGGAGGATATTTGATGACATCAAATAACGGTTCTTTTATAGCATCATTTATCCCATGTAAATAACCCATTTAGTGTAATTATTGCAAAGAATTGTTACTTAATCGTTTGTATTTGAGAATTGTAGTAATTATGGAGTACTTGGTGAAGAATAGCAAAAAGGCTCGCATTCTGGAGCTTAAATGAAGAAATATGAAGATTACTGTTCTGACATCCTATACGCCGTATCCTTCAAGGAAGATACGGCGGATTTGTGCCTGCACTTCACCAAAAACCACAAGGGAACAAGGATCAATACGCCGTATCGACCAAATTCAGACCTTATAAATAGAAAACCTAAAAATGGGTTTTCAGCGTGCTAAATACCTAAACCATAAAAGTCGATTCTCAGAAGAGAAGAAGGGCAGAAGAGGTCTTGCAACGTAATTAATTCTATAGGAAATAACTTTTAATCTTCTATACTCTTGTAATCGTTCAGGTTTTGGTATCATTCATTAACTCGGTTAGTTTACCTTGGCTAAATTATTACTTTTGTATTGATTATGACGTTTGAAGGCTAATACCTTCGGGTATTAGCCATTATTATGAAAATCTAAACATTTGGTTTGTGTCACACCCCGCCAAGGCGGAAACGCGAGGCGTAACATCATGGATATCATCACAACACAATGGTGTCAACAATAGAGAAACACTAAATGCATAACTAATTAATAAAGACACAATGTGTCATGACAATATCGAAAACCAAAAGAACGACATCTTGTATTAATGAAAAAGGGTCTCACCAATACAAGAACAATATCTCACGATCCTAATAAAATCAAATAACATTCAACAAAATCATGCAACAAACATAAACAAACTCAGGAGCGAACTCCAATGCAATCCTAGCGGTCATTCTAGCCACCTCTCTTAACCTCAGTATTCTCATGAAGCTCACCTGAAAATGATGCTTAAAAACGTCAACACAACGGTTGGTGAGAGTCATAGGTTTAAGACACGCAAAACAAACCTTTAAATCCAATTACTGTGATAAATAAAACATAACATAACAGGACATACAGCATACTATAATACAAGCTAACTTGCAATCACATCAATCCACATTGAGGCGTTCACGCTCAATCCTCACATAAAACATAACAACAATGAGACGATCACGCTCACTCAAACAACTCACAGTAATAAGATGATCACGCTTACTACCAATCAAATCCATAAATGCCATGAGACGATCACGCTCAAGCACAACAATTCATACCATAAAAGCAAGTAGCACATAACATACAATAGTCACGTATAGCCCATGCATCATTTAAATCACATTATCACAGTAACTCAAACATTTCAAAACCTCTTCGCATCATTTTCACCCTAAGAAAACATAAGAAAAAGGGGCTATGAAACTCACCTGATGCTTAGCTTCCTAAAAGAATCCAACAAAAGCTTCACAAACACTTAACGGATAATCTAAACAATTAAGCACACAATAAGCTACCATCAATTAGGCATTCAACCCAATATGATGTAACCTCAACTATGATGGATATCTAAGCTATCTACCATAGTTCTATACTTGATTTAACCCTTTTCCAACTCCTACATATGCCATTTACACTTCAATGCTACACTTTAAATTTTCTGGTTTTGAGCAGAATTTTATACTCACTTACGCGTCCTAAACGTACCACTTAAACACTTCCACAATTCAAACCAAAATTCACCATGCTACATATATGTCCTATGAACCTCTCATAGCTCTCCCAAAGCCATTACCTTTTTACAAATACCCTTTAGAAATTCATTAATCCAAAGTGTCTAGAATTAGTCCAGAATTTGACCCCCAAAAAGTATGACACAAGATGACCACTTTAGACCTCATTATATGCTTAGAAAAAATTCAGAGGTCACACACAATATATAAACTAACTTCCATGTGATTTAGAGCCTCTAACTATATGTCTAAGTATTTTTAGAAAAATCAAAACCAAAACTGAAATTCGTCATAGTTTTACCCCCTGATTTTGTAACGACCTTTTGACCCACTTCCCGACCATAAAAACTCACGAGACCAACTTTGCTGGAAAATAAACTCTCTGAGGTTATCTTCAGTATGTTGTAAATTGTTTATTTGAATTTTTATGAATGAGTTATGACCTCTACAAGACTGACTAAAATTCTGCAGTAAATTTAAAACGACTATATCTAAAGATCAAGCCCTAACCGACTAACCCAATCATGAAAACAATCAAACAAATGATCAAACATGATCTATACATCATAAAATTTCAGAAACATAAAACCCTAATCCAAACCCTAGTCGAAAATTACATGTTTAAAACTTTAATACATCATGCTAGATTACATTAATTAAAAATTAACTAGAATTAAACAAGAATTAGAAAATACCTTAGCAAAAAAACCCTAAACTTTTTCTTCTTCCTTTACTCTTTGTTCGACCGATCTCAATAGGGGGAGGGTTATGGGATTTATTTCGTATTTATAGGTCTCCAATTAATTATATAGATAAGATCCAATTAGAGTTTGTTTCCTTTTAAAATTCTTTTTTCTTTTTCTTTTTCCCCTTATCGGGCCGAAACCCCTCTTTTTATTATTTTTTATTTATTTATTAATTAATTACTTAATTATTAACATTACCTTAAGTTTTTATAAAAATCTAAGCGTATTTGCACATACCTTTTTGCGTAAACGCAATTTACTAGACTTTTAAAAATAATTAACTTTTCATTTTTATTAAACCTAACATTCCAAAAATAAAAATTTCATTTCTTTCACATCCTTACTACTAGAACCTATTCTCATCCTAATATTGCTAACACATAAATACGTATAGGTATAATTACTAACACAATTAACACGAAACCGCTTCAATCACTGAAATCATTTCCTTATCACCAAAGGTGAACGAAATGAACTCCACAAAATCCAACACAAATCCAATCCCAATGAGACGATCACGCTCAATGGATTGATTATCAAATCTCACATATCCCACATAAACACATATAAACATGTATAAACACAAATAACACATAACCCTTACATTGAAACAGATTCACAAGTCAACACTAACGGTTTGACTAACCTGCTCAAATCATGGTTGTCATAGTATCCCATCCTTTAGGAAATCTCGTCCCGAGATTTAACTAAAAGGTTTAACTCTATCGTTACCAAACAATTAATCGAGGATACTTATCTTTCAAGTAGTCCTCCCATACCCATGTTAACTCAAAGTTACACTTTGAATTCCAACTAACTTTCACAAGATATCTTACTGCTAACAACTTTGCCCGCCTATAAAAGGGTACGCATAGCAGCATAACCGCTCCAAACAAAAAGAAACACCCAACTACCTGAACCTCGCCAGTCATCAAGGAAACTCGTCAAAAACCTTAAGTTGTGTAACAACGTCATTTACAACCTGGTCTCGCAACTCATCAAACAAGAACTGTCTTGAAACCAAGTTATAAGTTGTTACAAAGCCCAACGTTTTTGAAGAATCGGCTCGACTTCGAGTTTATTCATAAAATAACTTTAACCAAAACCACACAAACACATCTAAGGGCATACTAAGGTCTACAAGAAACCTTACGTACCCAACTTTAACTAAAACTCCCAATGATCCCTTGCTCAACGAACAAGTGTGGATACTCAGTTTATCTGAAGTCCTAAAGACCTCGCTTCGAGCCCAAATGGACCTTAACTACCACCATTCTGCTACATTTTAACCTCTTAATTTCACGGTCCATTATCTCTACAAGTTCCTTAACAAAATGAAGAGTTTTTTCAACCTTGATCTCACCCAATGGCACATGCAGACTAGCATCCGCCAAACACATTTTTTTTCAACACATGGAATGTGTCATGTACACTACTCAACTCCTCGAGCAACCTCAACCTATAAGCTATAGAGCCAATCCTTTCAAGGATCTCAAACGGTTCTACATACCTCGGTGCTAACTTTCCTTTCTTCCCAAAACCAACCACGCCCTTACAAGGCGACACTTTTAACATAACCCGATCTCCTACCTCAAACTCTAACGGTTTGCGTCTATTATCGGCATAGCTCTTTTGACGGTCTCTCGCGGCTTTGAGCTTCTCTTTTATCAACACCACTTTATCAGTCGTTTCTTGAACCAATTCCGGTCCAATCAAACTACTTTCTCTAATCTCAGCCTATAAAATAGGCGACCTACATTTCCTTCCATACAAAGCTTTAAACGGAACACACAGAATGCTCAAATGATAACTACTACCAATTTGATAACACATGCCCTCATTATATCTTCTAAAGTCTAACTCATACGTTCACTTTATCCATCCGCTTGAGGATGTTAAGCAGTTCTCAAATCCAACCGCGTCTCAAACACTTTTTGTAACGTCTGCCAAAACCACGAGGTAAATCATCCATCTCAATATGAGTTAATCGTAACCAGAATTCCATTCCTTGCTATTGTCTCATCAATATAAATCCTTGCCAACTTCACATCTTGAAATCTTGTACAACTAGAAGATGAGCTACTTGGTCAGTCTATCGACCATCACCCAAATCACATCATACTCACTACTTTGACTTTGGAAAATTTATTGATAAAATCCATGATGATTCTATCTCATTTTTACTTCAGTATCTCAGGTTGTTGCAGCAAGCTAAAAGTCTTTGACATCACAGCTTTCACCTCTTAAACAAATCCAACAATTGCTAACATAGGTAACTATATCATTTTCTACACCTGGCTACTAATACATGTCTCCAAGGTTATAGTACGTTTTATCCACTCTCGGATGTACCATGTACCTTGATGCATGAGCCTCATCCATTTCTACCATTCTCATCATTCCCTACTAACAGAACTTATATACGATCCATAACGTACAAACTCTCGTCCTCATTCTTTTCCATATGTCAATCTAACCCATAAAGCCTTTCTGCGCATACGTTCTCTTGCTTGAACGCCCCACTTTGGGCTGCCAACATCATTCCTCTTACTCCATACCGAATGGTCATAGCCATCGCTCGAACACGTCTAGGTTGAAGATGTGACTAGTTCTGGTCTCTTCTTTACATGGACAAAGAATTTGTATAAGACTAAGAGTGGGGACAATCCTGGTGTTCTTAAAAAGCTTGATAGGGCCATAGGGAATGAAATCCTTATCTGTAAGCACCCTCAAACCCATTATATTTTCCTTCCTTATCTTAGATGTCATTCTCTGGGGACAATTTCTTCGGTATGTTCAGTTAAAAGCTGTGAGTAGGAGCCATGAGGGATAATGATCAGAGCTCACCTCCTCTCTCTAGTATCACCTACTAAAAAGGTCATATTATACTGTACGTTTTCCTTCCTGAGCTATCGTATAGTCAGAAACCAGATATAGCCTGTGGTTTTGTTTATTCCTAATTTAGTTAATGCTAGGAAGAAGGATTTTAGATTCTCTAATTTTGTTGCTAACAAAAAAGAGTTTAAAGATGAAGTTTCTAAAGTCTGAGGGTCTTGTCAAAATGGGTGCAAAATGTTCAGAGTTGTAAAGGATTTAAAAGCTCTTAAAAAACCTTTTAAAAGGCTAGCTTGGAAAGATGGGGATATTTTTGAAAATATTAAAGTTCTAAGAGACAGATTAAAGGATGTTCAGTCCAAGATTGATGTGGATCCTAGTAATAAAGTGCTAAGAGAAGAAGAGAGTAGCATTTTACTTATGTATAATGATGCTATGTGTGATGAAGAACAACTTTTGTTTCAGAAAGCAAAGATAAAATGGCTAAGTATGGGGGACAGGAATAATGAGTTTTTTCATAGAGTGGTGAAAAGTAGAAATCACAGGAATAGAGTTAATGCTATTCATGATGAGGATGGTAGTAGGTTTAAAGGTGACCATGTAGCTGCCCAATTTGTTAAGTATTTCCAAAATTTCTTGGGAAAGAATGTTCCTGTATGTAAGATTGATGACATGGGAGTGCTGTTTAAAAATAAGTTGGGGCCTGATGAAGCTGAGTTTATGGTTAGAGATGTGAGTAATAAGGAAATAAATCAAGCCATTTTCCTCATTGATGATAATAAGGCCCCTGGGCCTGATGGATTCTCTGCTTATTTCTATAAGAAGGCTTGGGATATAATTGGCAATGATATCTGCAGTGCTGTTAAGGAATTTTTTCTTACTGGGAATCAAAACTCCAGCTAAAGTGTCTGACTGTAGACCTATAGCTTGTTGCAATGTCATTTTCAAATGTATAAGTAAGATATTAACTGAGAGAATGAAGAAATGCCTTGGGAGATTGGTTAGTCAAAATCAGAGTGCCTTTATTCCAAACAGACAGATTCAAGAAAATATTCTGATATCTCAAGAATTACTAAAAGGCCATGATAGGGAAGATGGTCCAAAAAGGGTTGCATTGAAGATTGATTTGCAAAAAGCCTATGATACTGTTAATTGGAGCTTTCTTGAAGACATTCTCAGAGGTTTTGGCTTTCATGATAGAATGGTTCTTTAGATTATGAAATGTGTGACTACTACAAGTTTTTCTATCATTATTAATAGTGAAAGTCAAGGATACTTTAAGGGAGGAAGAGGGATAAGACAAGGAGATCCTATGTCTCCTTACTTATTTACTCTTATAATGGAGGTCCTAAACTTGCTGGTGATTAGGAGGATTAAAATAATAGTGGCTTTCAATATCACTTTGGATGCAGCAAGCTTAAAATCACCCATGTTTGCTTTGCTGATGATCTTTTCATGTTTAGCCATGGTGATAAGGAATCTGTGAGAATTATGAAGGATTCAACTAAAGAATTTGGCAAGGTATCTGGTTTTCTGTCAAACTATAACAAAAGCACTATAGTGTTTAGAAGTGTTAAAGAAAAAGATAGAAGGGACATTTTGGAAGGTGTTCCCTTCAAAGTTGAGAAATTACTTGTTAAGTATTTTGGGGTTCCTCTTATAACTAAAAGAATTGGGATAAAAGAGTGTAAAAGCTTAACTGATAAAATAAGGAACAGAATTCTTAGCTGGAAAAACAAAAGTCTCTCATATACTGGAAGACTTTAACTTGTGGCCTCAGTTTTGGAGTTTGTTCATGTATATTAGGCCACTGTTTTCCTATTGCCTCAAGCTATTATTGATGAGATTAACAGTCTTCTTAAAGGGTTCTTGTGGAATCAAGAAGAGAAAGCTAATGGAAGGGCAAAAGTTGCTTGGAATAATTTATGTAAGCCTAAAAGTCAAGGGGGTCTTGGGTTAAAAAATCTAAGCATATAGAACAAGGCTTTGATATCCAAACATCTATGGCATGTTGCTATGGATGAGGATTCTCTGTGGGTAAAATGGATTAACACTTATAAATTGAAAGGAAGAAGTATTTGGGAGGTGAATGAAGAAATAAATGATAGTTGAGGGTGGAGGAATATCTTGAAAATGAGACATCTAATAAAGGAAGCATATATTCAAAAGAATTGGTGATGGGTCAACTACCTTTATGTGGTTTGACTATTGGAATGATATGGGTATTTTAAGTGATATGGTGACTTACAGAGATTTATATGATGCAAGATTTCAAGCTAATATGACTGTGCAAGACTTTATTAAAGACAGAAATGGTCAATGGCCTGAGGAGTAGAGTACTAAGTTTCCTATGATTTGTGAAGTTGGGAATGTTATAGTTCAAAATGATAGAGTTGATCAGTTGATGTGGAGAAGTAAAAGTGGAACCCTGAGTAAATTCTCTGTTAAATAGGCTTATTATGATATCAGGAATGATGAAGATCAAGTTAGATGGAGTAAGCTGGTGTGGTTTTCACAAAACATCCCTAAACATGCATTTATTCCATGGCTTGCTATTCTTGGAAGACTTACTACCCAAGATAAAATTAGGAGTTGGGGTTCTTATGATCTTATGGTCTGTCCTTTATGCTGCAATGAGATGGACTCACATGAACACCTGTTTTTCCAATGTGAATACTCTAGTAGCTTATGGGGTATGGTAAATAACAGAATCATGCTGGACTATAATGACATGGATTGGACCTTTATTGTAAAATGGTAACTCTATTAATAGCATTGTTAGAAGGCTGTGTTTGGCTGCAAGTGTCTATTTCATTTGGCAAGAAAGGAACTCAAGGAATTTTAGAAATGAAAAAAGGAAAGTGGATATGATATTTAAAGCCTTGTGTGACACCATCAAATTGAGGCTTTATAGTTTAAAAGTTAGAGCTACTAAAGATGTCATTAATATTGAGAAGGCCTGGGAAATCAGAATGAACTACTATGGCGATCTCAAAGAGGGAAATGCTATTTAAGTAGAATATGTTCATAAAAGGAGTGTTTGGATATTGCAGTCATGCTGTACTAAACTGTTGATTAATAATTTTGTATGGATTGAGTCTCTAGGATGGTCTGCTACATTGTTAAAGGAGTGCTGGATATGGCTGGATATCATAAGCAGCAGATTCATAGAGGCTTATAGAGGGCCCTAAATATTCGCTATAAGAACCTTTCTCCTAGTTTTAATCTTTCTAGTCAATGAATGGGTGGATCATTGGCTAGTGTGCTGTGTAAACTTGGAGTTAAAGGCATACTTATAGTCATAAGGTGGGTTGCCTGCATATGGCAGGAGGCCAGCTTAGTGATGCCTGTTTGTTGGTCTAATGTGTTGGGCAACAAATGGGAAATGTAGCTAAGTGGGATGTATCCCTGAGCAACTCCTATCCAAGTAGTAAAAATGTAGCTCTTGGTGTTGGATCTCAGTGAGAATAGGAGTTTTACTCCTTCTAGTGATGCCCTCTATAAGAGCCTCTAGGTTTAAAGGAAGGGATCCTTGAGCATAGGTAGGGTGTTTATGGGGGGAAATGTAGCTAGAAGAGGAGGTTTCTCCATGGTTGCCTAGTCTTGGCTTAAGTCACACTGACTTGTAAGTTTCAAGGCTAGAGGATTAGTATTGCAGTAGCTAGTAGCTGATGTGATCTGCAATGTATCAGAGATATTATTCTATGTGTCATCAGAGTTCATGAGTTCAAAGTTCAGATTTTCTGTTAGGATTGTTGTCTGTTATTGTTATTGTATTTCTATCTGTTGTATCAAGGATTGGGGAGTGTCCAATTCTTTTCATAATTTTTGTAACATCTCTATTGGTAAATATAATTCACCTTTTTACCAAAAAAAAGTCTTAACACTTTTGTAATCTTATGTTCATTTTTGTGTGTGGGGAGTTTGCTTACTTGATTATTTCTACAGATTAATGCTATAAATGTTGTTGGCGAAGCGGCATGCTTATCTTAAGCGTTGATGTAACGGTGAAGAACCCAAAGGTAATATCAGTTTTGTTTCCCTAAGTTTTTTGTATGCTATATATTTTATTTATGTTTTTTGAAACTATACAAGGCTTTACTTATGATGACAAAATAACAATACTACAATAATAAAATGAGATTCTTGAATAAAATTATTTAGGAAGTTTGTATGATGTGAGCAACTTCCAACTGAATTGGAGGTGTATACGATGAGTAAGCCTCCCTGGATTTTCTCTTGATTGAAGAGTACATTTTATATTTTGTAAAGAGTTAAGTACATTTTTGGTCCTTGTGGTTTGGTGCGAGTTCACTTTTGGTCCAAAATTCAAAAAAGGTTCACTTTTGGTCCAAAAACATAGTTTCGGTCCACTTTTAGTCCAATCCCGTGAATTTGCACTAAAATTTTTGGGACCAAAACGTGAACCGAAAAAACTATGTCTTTTTGGCACCAAATAGTGTAACGAAACTAGTCTTTTGGTCAAAGTGAACGAAAACTATTGTGTTTTGGACCAAAACCAAACTTTTTTTTATTTTTGGACCAAAAGTGAGAAAATGCACCAAACCACAGGGACCAAAAATGTACTTAACTCTTTTGTAAATATGCAGATACAGTTTTCAAACGTAAAACATTTGATAATGATGTTCATTTAAGTTTAGTTGCAACTCCTTCGGGTTAAAAAATTATTGAAAGAACTTTGTGAATAATTGAGAAGGCGAATTCAATCAGACCAAGAATAGTTGTTTAAGGTTCTATTTCATGCAAATAATCTCTTCAGAATCGGATTTCATATTAATATTTAATGTAAAACTTCTTCTTATATTCAATTTTATCTTTATTTATGAAATAGCCTAAGAAAAGCAAGTTAAAGATACAAAGCCTCAACTAGAACAAGCAGAAGCCACTTCTGAATACATCATACATAACCGGACTGCACAGTCAAAGCTGGAGCATACGAGTAAAAAGGATTCAGAAGATGTAAAGAAGGATAAGGAAGAAGACACTAATTTGCAGCTAAAGATCAGAAGCAGTTTAAAACATCGTTACTCCCACCGTTTCCTTGAATCAATTCTATCCGCTAACCACGATCGAAAATACGCAGTAAATAATGAACACACGATTTAAGAAATTAGATAGTTATTACTATTCTTCCTTTGAATTGTGTAGAATGTCATTTTTGGATAAACCTTATTTTGGAATACTTTTTTCTAAACGCAATCAACATTTTACAGAAACATTACGCAATCCAGAATTAGACACAACCCGTGTGCATCGCACGAGTCTGAATGCCTCGTATGATATATGAATCACTTTTCTTACAATAATTGGCTAAAAATTGAAAATGAAGCATTACAACACTTCAAGCACAAACTATAAATTAATTAAACACACTAAATTAATGTTACCTTTAAAACACATTTAAAATGATAAATATATGTTATTATTTATATTGTACAACTGATAAAAGATACAAAGCTTCAAACATTTTATATGCTAACAAGTTGATGGTACATATTGTTTTGAAAATCGGACCGGACTAACCTGGTTCAACCAGGAACAGGAGTCGTCACTGGTTCGGCTAGCCAATAAAAGCCGTCCGAAAACAAATCGAAGATGACCGGTCACAACCAGTAAAAATGCGCGAACCGGGATCATTTTTTTAATTTTTTTAGAACAGAAAATAATTATCTCACAATATAATTACAATAAATCCATCTCACATGTCCTAAGCAGGACTTGAACCTACAAGTATTTGGTTGGGGAGTTTCTCATACAACAAGATGTATCATTGGGACACAAACTCTTTGGCGAGATCATTTTCTTTTTGTTTTTCTCCGGTTGATCAACATTTCATTGCTATTTTGTCGGTGTCTAAACTTTAATCGCAAGGTACTCATTATCGCAACGCGCAGATACTTTGTTAGTATTTAATGATCTTATATTTTTTTGATCAAGCTAGTATTTTATCTGTGAACTAAAGGTTTAAAACAGAACGAATAACTTAACGTATACTATCGGATATCCATTTTTGAAAAAGTAAATAGACATAGTAGTAGAAGAAGGTAGTATAATTTAATGATCGTATATTTTTATGATCAAGCTAGTCTTTTATCTGTGAACTAAAGGTTTAAAACAGAAATAATAACTTTAACGTATCGGATATCCATTTTTGAAAAAGTAAATAGAAGAAGAAGGTAGAGTCTTTATTCCATCAAACAAGAAAACAAGAGACTTCTAATATGTCCTTTTTATCAATAGTAAACGACTAAGGTAGTCCCTATTGCATCAAAAGAGAAAACAAGAGACTTCCAATATGTTCTTCCCTTGTCCTTTTTATCTTTCATTATATTCCACTAACACCCTTATCAAGAATATAGATCTAATCGAGACATCATTACATATACATTAGATTAGCCATACCACCACATTTTGACCATTGTTAGAGTCGCAAAAACATACAACTATTTGAGGCTATGATGTTTGGTGTAAGGTGAACACATAAGGATAGTTGAGATAACTAGTCCTCCTCTGGTTTCTGGTTGGGATAGTATCAGTGGGAATTTGAAACTTGTCTAAGATGTATAGTGTTAGCAGATATCGGACAAGACAGTCTTTTATCTACTCTGTTTTGTAGACTTGTATGAAAAGATTCAGGGAATGTCTGAACTTTGTGTATATTTTGTAATGTTTGAGTAATTAATAAAATGTTTCACCTTGCAACAAAAAAAACATACAACGATGGCCATGTCCCGTTTCATCTTAAACAACATCACTCACACCCCAAGATCTCCTTTTAAAACACACACATGGACCTCTCAACTCATGCACAGGTTCTCCTCCACTGCAGACCATCATCATGATGGACCAAACACCAAAGAGATTTCGGTTTTGGACTCTACAAAGAAAATGAAAGTATTTTCACCAAAGAGACGCCAAAGGAGATCACTTTGGTCATTCGAGAACACTAATCAAAATTTCCCTCCACTCTCTGGTACCAACTTCACTTTGATCATTACCTGATAAATGACTAGATAGTCGTCTGACTTATAATGACATAGCATTTCAGTCACTAAAACAATAGTACTTGCCCACCTTTCATAAAAATAGTACTAAATGCTTTAAACATTAACTTTATTTACGTCAAAATAGATTTCGAGCAATGGTTTTATTCGGAACCAAGACTACATGTCACTTGGTGCATGAATCTTTTTATTGTTGAGTTTAGTCTTTATTCAAGTGTTAAGTTTGTTATTAGTCAAATAAAGGGTCGTGGATTAACTTGTTTCCCAAGTCCAACCCATGTGTTTTAGGATTTGTTCTCCCCCCTCATCTCTATAAAAGGAGGTGGGGGGAAGGATCTTATCACATCATTCTTTCAATACTAATCATTTGATTAAGGTTTATTATCTTGTGCTCGTTTTCTTTCTTTTTTGTCGATCTATATAATCTGCTAGGAGTGTGTTCTTTATTCAACATCAAGGTGATCCGTTCTAGTATCGAGGTTGTAGGCTATCAAAACCTACAAGTGGTATCAAGAGCTTTGGTTCGAAGGTTTTTCGATACTAGGTTCGAAGTCGTTAAAGGTTTGCTGATCGTTTTTGGGAAGGAGCAGGTTTTCTGTTTGGGCTTCCAAGTTCGACAACAAGAAGAAAAGTCACTGTTCGGTTCATGAACAGTAATGGAAGCAGCAGATCTTCAATTTGATTATGGGTTTATATAAGACTACACTACTTTGAAGAAGACAAGTTTATTTTAAAAAGAAGAATATTGTACCTCTTGTTGGGTCTACTTCGTTTGAAGACAAAGGAAAAGTAACATCAGTACATCACGTGGGATTGGCTTTTTGGGTACACAAAAGTCAATAATACTTCAAAGTTTGTTTATTTTTATTGTTTTTCCCTTGGCTCGAACAGTAACAAGTCAAGAGGTAGCTTTTAAAAATTTAATATTTATAAACAAAAAGGTTATTGCTTTGAAGGGGTTATTTTTTGCACAAGGGACTTTATTGGTTTATGATTGTGAGGTTTTCACAAGGTTTAGCAAATTAATAAAAGGGTTATAGAATGACGGGATCCAAGTTTGACATCAAGAAATTCGATGGAACTGGTGATTTTGGGTTATGGAGAATCAAGATGTGTGCTTTACTAATCCAATAAGGATGTAAAGCAGCTTTGGAGGTTTTACCCGCGGATATGGAAGCTCAAGCGAAAGCTGAGCTAAACAAGAAAGCTTATAGTGCCGTAATTTTGTGCTTAGGTAGCAAGGTTCTAAAAGAAGTTACCGGAGAGACGACTACAGCGGGGGTTTGGTCAAAGATCAAGACTTTGTACATGACAAAGTCATTGGCCAACAAGTTGTACCTGATGAAGAAGTTGTATACATTCTACATGCTGGCTGGACGAAAGATTTCTAAGCATATAGATGAGTTTAACAAAATCGTTCTTGATTTAGCAAATATTGAGGTAAAATTTGAGGATGAAGATCTTGCTTTATTATTACTCACTTCTTTACCAGCATCATATGAACACTTTGTGGATACCTTGCTCTATGGACGGGAAGCTTTGACTTTGAAGGATGTGATTGCCACACTAAATTCAAAGGAAATCAAAGAAAGGTCTAAGGCGAAGGGGGATGATGGTGAAGGGTTATATGTGAGGGGAAGAACTGATCGTAGGGATGCATGTCAGTCAAGGGGAAAGTCAAGATCGAAGTCTTGAGGTGGAAGATACAAGTGTTATATTTGCTAATCTAAGAATCACTTGAAGAGAAACTGTCCGAAGAATAATCCCAATAAGTCAACAGGTTACGCCAAGAAAGATGAGCAACCAAGCTCTAGTGGTTCGACTTATGATGATTCTGAGGTGATGATGGTGATGAGCGCACAAGCTCAGGCTCTGCTAGATTGGATCATGGATTTAGGATGTTCATACCACATGACACCCAGGTAAGATATACTTTTTGATTTTCTAGAATGTGATGGGGGCAGTGTACAGTTAGGTGACAACAGGGAGTGTAAGATCAGAGGTATTGGCAAGGTGAGGATACAAATAAAAGATGGGTCAAGTTTTGTGTTACAAAATGTCAGGTATATTCCTAAATTGAAAAGAAACTTGATATCGCTAGGAACTCTTGAAAAACAGGGATATACCGTAAAATTATAGTCGGACAAAGTCAAGGTGATTAATGGTTCAGGGTTATTTTATCTGGAATATGAAGGGATAATTGCGTATACTCTTTGGATGGCCATGCAATGGCAGGTGAGCTTAATGCTAGTGTTGAACAAAAAGACAGTCTTGCACATGTTTGGCACAAAAGACTGGGACATATCATCGAGGCGGGACTACAGGTGCTTGAAAAGCAAGGGCTGTTTGGCAAGAAAAGTCTAAGGAAGCTCTATTTTTTTGACAATTATGTTCTGGGAAAGTCACATCGAGTCAAGTTTGGTGTAGGAAGGCACACTACTTAGGGAGTGATAGACTATGTTCATTCAAACTTATAGGGTCCGTCTCAGGTGGAATCATTGGGAGGTAAGAGGTATTTCTTATCTATTGTTAACGATTATTCCAGGAGGGTATGGGTTTATATCCTCAGGTTCAAACACGAAGCATTTGGAAAGTTTAAAGAGTGGAAGCAATTAGTATAGAATCAGACTAGGAGGACGGTTAAAAAGTTGAGGATAGATAATGGTCTTGAGTTCTGTAACTGGGAGTTTGAGCAGTTATGCATTGAGAGTGGGATTGTTAGACATTTGACAGTTGCCAGGACGCCGCAACAGAATAGGGTAGCAAAACATATGAACACAAGTCTCATAGATAAGGTACGCTATTTATTAATTCAGTCTGGATTGCCCAAGACCTTCTGGGCAGAAGCGACATGTACGGCCGCATATCTTATCAATAGGTCACCATCGAGAGCGATTGAGAAAAAGACACCTATGGAGATGTGGTCAGGACATCCAAGTGATTATGGGATGTTGAGGATTTTCAGTTGTGTCGCATATCCACACGATAAACAAGGTAAGCTCGAGCCGAGAGTGGTAAAATACGTTGTTTTGGGGTATCCTGAGGGTGTGAAGGGGTACAGACTATATAGGCTTGATGATGAATCACCTAAAATAGTCACTAGCAGGAACGTGGTCTTCAATGAAAGTCTCATGTATAAAGACACATTGAAGGATTCTGGTGTAGGTGATAAGTCTGTTGAGAAATTACAGGTTGAGGTGGAACTGTAGAGGTTAAATAATCATACGCCTGAGGAAGATGCAGGGGATCAAGAAACGGATCATCCGCCGAATCTCACAAATTATCAGTTGGTTCGGGATAGAGAGCCAAGGATAAGAACGAAACCTTTGAGGTTTCGAGATGAAAGTAATATGGCTGCTTACGCCTTTGTTGTAGCAGAGAAAGAAGATACTCATGAACCATTGACATACCATAAGGCAGTTGCTTGTGAAGACAGTTTTAAGTAGAAAGCTACTATGGAAGAAGAGATGGATTCTCTTAGAAAGAACAACACCTAGGAATTAGTAGATCATCCAGCTGGGCAAAAGCTAGTGAGCTGCAAATGGTTGTTCAAGATAAAGGAAGGGATTGAAGGTGTTCAAAAGCCTAGGTACAAGGTAAGGTTGGTGGCTCGTGGATTCACACAGATGGTAGGTATTGATTACAATGAAGTATTTTCTCCGGTAGTTTGACACACATCTATTCGGGTTATACTTGCATTGACTGCGTGTAAAGATTATGATCTAGAGCAGCTTGATGTAAAGATGCCATTTTACATGGAAATCTCGAATAAGTGATCTACATGAGGCAGCCACCAGGATATGAACAAGGCAACAAGGTATGTTTGTTAAAGAAATCCCTTTATGGTTTAAAGGAGTCACCTAGGAAATGGTATAAGAGGTTCGATGAGTACATGCTAAGCAACGGGTTCAAGCGTATCAGTTACGACAACTGCGTATATTACAGAAGTTATGCACCAGGTGAGTAAATCTATCTATTGTTGTATGTAGACGATATGCTAATTGCTTATAAGAGCAAGGCTGAGATTGGGTCTACCAAGTCTTTGCTTAAAAAGGAGTTCGACGTGAAGGAGCTCGAGGAAGCAAAGAAGATTCTTGGTATAGAGATCGTTAGGGATAGGAGTCGCAAGATTCTAAGGGTGTCACAATCCGGGTATGTTTCTAAGATTTTGAATAATTTTAGAATAGACAATGGGAAATCGGTTAAGATGCCATTGGATGAACACTTCAAGCTGTCGTTGAAGGATTGTCCGGTTAGGGATTGTGATGTTAAAAGGATGAGTAAGGTGCCGTATGCAAATGCGGTTGGGAGCTTAATGTACTTGATGTGCACGAGGCCAGACATAGCATATGCGTTAAGTGTAGTTAGCAGATATTTGGCAAATCCGGGTAAAAATCATTGGGAAGCAGTGAAGTGGATTTTGAAATATTTACGGGGTACTACAAACGTAGGTTTGGTGTATGGGACAGATCGTGGCAACCATGTGGACGTAACAGGTTTTGTTGATTCAGACTACACTAAGGATCCGGATAAAGGTAGGTCTATCACTGGTTACACATTTTTAGTACAGGGATGTGTTGTAAGTTGGAAGGCAACGCTACAACACGTGATGGCTCTTTCAACTACGGAGGCAAAGTATATAGCCCTTACGGAGGCTGTGAAGGAAGCTATTTGGCTAAGGTGACTCTTGGAAGAGTTAGGCGTAGAGCTTAACACTGTGGCAGTTAATTGTGATAATCAGGCGCGATTCACTTATAACAACCCATAATTTTTCTCAAAGTAATTTCCACCTATTGTATTAAATACAACCATTTTAATGGAAATATTTTTTTTTTGTTTTATTCCGTCCATTATGTAACGTAACTTACATTTCCAAAGTAAACGAGCTCACGCAACTACTAATGCCAACTTCATCTATGTTTATATCAAGTAAACGTCATAATATGTCAAGTAATATGTTCTAATATCCATTTTTACCACATACGTTATCTATTTAACGTACCATCCATAACGTTATTATAAAACAAACATTATACGTTAACGTTTATATCAAAACCCTGAATACATGTAAGTTTCCATATGATTCAACTGTACAAACTTATAAGGCTTATGTACAAGTTACCAATGCATAATTTTCAAATTACTTTTCCCTCCAAAACCCTACGTACCACTATTTAAAGCTAGAGTAAAAGTCGATTAGGCACAAGATTCATATTTAGCTATTTCCCTCCAAACTAATATACACCATTCGTACCACCCTTTAATCCTAAGTTACTACTCTCCTAAGCACCACATTTAAATTAAATCGTCCCTCCATTCTACCTCATGCTCGCATAAACCAAACGAAACCCTAATCCTAATCCGAAACCCTAAACAACCTGGTACCACCTTAACTAGTTTCTTAACCAAGTCCTAACTAAGCTAGCACCCTCCACCATGATCCACCACCTTGTCACCACCTTTGAGCCCCAAGCAAACACCTTGTCACCACCTTGTCACCTTGCACCCTAAGTTAAACTCTTTGTCACCACCTTGGTGATTTAAACCCTCACCACTCTCCAACACCTTGCTAAGCTATGACATAGCTTCCATTAGTCACCATGATAAGCTAGAACCCCAAAAACTTGGCCACCACTCCTTTCTTTACCCTATATATACTTGAACACACATATACATTCACAACACATAAATTTTAACAACCTCACTCACTTGTTCTTGACCTATTTCAAGCCAAAAAAGAGAAAGAGAAGAAGTATAATCCACGAAAGAACCAAGGAGTAAGATAGAAAGGTTCTTGATTCATCTCCAAAAGTTACACGATCCATTCCAAGCCATTCAAACCATATTAAGCCCTAGTAAGTCATATAACTCGTTCAATAAGCTCTTTATATGTTTTAGATCATTTATAAGCTTTGATTAAGCCACTCGTTTAAGCCCTTGAACCCTAAGGCCATTCGTTTGGTTTTCCTAAACCAAACGTGCCCTTAATAAGCTTTAAAAGAATCATTTTGTTCTCTGATAAGCTATAAGCTTTAAGCTAATCTCATAAGCTATTTAAATAAACTATACAATCATTTTTAATAAGCTTAGAAACAAACCCTAAAAGCTCTAAGCTTTCGGTTTATTATTTCAAAACCAAACGCACCCTTTTTGAGTTTTCAAGCTCATAAGCTCATTTCATAAGCTATAAACTTATTAAATCTACAAAACCAACTTATTTCTAGCATATTACGATAAGCTAAATGTTGCAAAATGAAATTGGATTCAAAAATACAAAGTATATGGATTTTGGACTAAAAACGCAAATCGTATTATGCATGAGGGGTATATATTGTAACTTTTGAAACTATTTAACTTTTGGCCAAAAATGTAATTAACCTAAACTTAAAACCACAAGGACCAGTTTTGCCATACTCTAAAGTTAAGGGTTAAAATTTTAAAATATATAAAATTATATAAAGGGTTTAAATTGTGAAATATTTCATACCAAGGGTATATATTGCCATTTTTGAATTCTTAAGGGTGTAAAATTTAACATTTTTATATATTAAATAAAAATATATTTAAACATTATAAGACTCAATTTTATTAAAAACCCGACACATTTATCGTTTCATTTATCGATCGAAACATATAAAAATAATTATGTTATATATTTAACATAATTAATCATCTACTAGCTTTTGAAGAAACTCAAAAAGATAAAATCTTATCATTTAAATTATAACGTATCACGTTACTAGGGAATTTCATGTGAGGGGCTTTCATTTGGGTAGACGTTTTGACGAGTTGCTGGGTTTACGATTTAAAGTGTCCTAGCTCCTCAAACGTTTACTACATGACCTTTGGATTATGATAGCCCGAACAGTGATACGATATTTTCACAAGTTAATAAACAAAATTAATATTTACGTTAAACTTTATGAAATATAAAAACTAAGACTTGACATATTACCCCAGGTTGCGTGACGAAGTCGTTTATTTCCATTTAATTCACTTTTGACGACAATCAGATTTTCCTATTAAGGTGAATTCATAGTCCAACTTTTATATGTTTTCCAAATCCCGTGGGGAGTTACGTGCTATAAACCATGAATACAAGTATTTTCCAACTTTATGTTATCCTGATATATTATTGCCTAAGTTACCTCCATTGCCGATATCCTTTATATCATGAACCATTAATCACTTGTGTGT
>BQNB010095615.1:0-25824 GCA_026074375.1 Tanacetum coccineum
ACAAACTTTATGCTGACAGTACTAACTCCTTTAGTACTGTTGGCAGTATTAAGTTACAAGAAGATTTATTCCTAACAAATATGTTTACTCTTAAGCATCATGTTAAAACACTTATACATCCCTTTTAACATCATATTAGCATCCATATGGCATGTAAATAAGTTCACAAAACATTGACAATAAGTAAAAATTCATTTTACATATTCAAGAGTACCCTAGATGGTGATTTAGCTAAATATAACATATGAACACATAAAATCTTAGTTATGAAATGATTAAGCTTTATATATAACCTTGTGTGGATGAGTAGAGATGATAATAACAATCACACCCTTGTGATTAAACCTCTTGGCTTGAAAAATTAGGATGAAACCCTAATTTTTACCAAAAACCCTAATCTTGCAATAACTTGTTAAAACCCTTTCAAAGCTTAACCAACCCTTCAATTCTTCTTAGAATACCTTAAGTATGATATGTAAACACTAATATGGTGAAAGAAAATCAAAGTATGGATTGTGTATTATAGGGGTTTTGAGCCGTGAGCTTCAAAGAGAGACAAAGAAAGTTTTTGTGATTTTTGGTTAAGTATCTATGAAAGAAAGAGTGCATGCATGCTATTTATAGTGAAAATATCTAATTAACCTAACCATGGTCACTTTCTAACCCTTGCACAAGGTTAATTAGCCAAGTGGTTCATGGTGTAAGAGTTGGTTCCCTATGATCTTTCTTAACTTAGATATTTTGAGCAAGTTGATATCTCTTGGTCCTATCTTGAAAATTTCGGCCACATAGGCTCCCATGTGATGTTATATTGATTATTTTGGGTATTGGGTATAATCGTGGGTATTCGTTTAAGCGTAGTTAGGTTTTGGTGCTTCCGGGAATGCCGAAACGCGTTTTATCGCGAAACGTAAGCATTTTACGTAGCCAATAAAAATAAGATGAACAAAGTTATTAATTATCCTCATAATAATCATATAACACTTGCTTGATGTAAACATTTAATCGTTTAATGCCCGTTTACATTGAATGATCATTTTTAGTTTACGCGATTTAACTTAACGTTTACGGTTTAAGAGCAAACGCGTAAAACCCTAAAAATAAATTGTGAATTACATAATGTCATACAATGACCTAAAACACGAGGTGTTATAGTCTTCCCCCGTTAAATGAGCCTTGTCCTCAAGGCTTATCACACGGCACTTGACGACGGTGCAGTCTTGGTGAAGAGGTGTGGATATTTCTTCCTGAATTGATCTTCACGTTCCCATGTAAACTCAGGACCGTTCAAAATCCAGGAACCATTCGGGGATACCAGAGTCCCATGTGAATGGTACCTCTTATGTAACGAAGATCTCTTTAACCTCTTTGAGGTGTTTTTCAGTCGGTCGCTTGATATCTTGCACAATAACTTACAGCTTGCACAATGTATGGTCTACTAGCGGGGGAAATTGTTCAGATACATGAGTGACCAATTTTGCTACGGTGTCAGTTTGGTTTTTTTACGGGTTCACCACTAAGTCTGCATCTAATTTAGGTTTAGTAGCCATTAGTGTACCAATGCTTTGTCCTTTTTCCATATCATGTTTTTTAGAATTCTAGAGTGACTTGGCCTGATTGAATTGAAAATACCGCGTGGGGCTTTGGTGGATTTGAGACTAGTCCTAAAAAAGAATTTAATTTCCCCCCATTAAGTGGACCTTCTCAAATCTACCCCGTGCATTTAATTTTTCAATACGTTTTGATAATTTAGGGTTTGTGGAACCAAAATAATGTTATCAACGTTAAATCTGCACAATGTAGAATGGCATCCCCGTATTTTTTATTGTGAATAAGGTCGGGTCAATGATACCTTTAAGTAAAACCATTTGGGAATCTGAATTTTGAGTGAGGTCATCATTTATTAGGCTCTCCGAGCTTGTTTTAAATCATTTAGAGCTTTCCTTTGACGGTAACTTTTGTTGGATGATCAGGGTTCACGAATCCATCTGGTTGTGTAACATAAACCTCCTCTTCATACTGGACCATTAAGAAAATGTCGTTTTTCAACTTCCCATTTGATAAGTGGATAACAGACTTGTGTGACAGCAATTATGCGACAAAAATCCAGACAAGCCTCCAAGCGAAGCAATTGGAGCCAAATGATTCTTCGAAATCAATACCATCTTCCTGAGCATAAACCCTTTGCTACATGTCGTGCTTTGCTTGTTGGATTATAATTTGGTCTTCATCCTTTTTGTTTTTTCCAGTACCACTTTAGCTTGATTACCGTTTCTTGACAATAGGTTTGTCACCGAGTTCCCAGAATTGTAGTCTGTCAAATCTGATGAAGTTCTTTCCTGCAATTGCTTCTATCTTGCAGGTATCAGCCATTGCTTCCTTAATGTTTTTCGGTTCAACAATACTCACGGTGAGTGCGAACATACACATTTCAGGATCTGTTGCAAGTTGTCATCTTGTTTGCACTGGCTTGGATGGATTTCCACGAACTTGAGTTAACGGGTGATCTTTTGTCCATCAGTATTCTGAATCTTAAGGTTGATTGAAGTTATGCACATTTAAATTACCAATATTGCGTTAAGGGAAGACTAAGATTGTTCGTTTGTAATGTGTACAGAAAGGATTGGTAAATTCTGCTTGTTTATCGTTGGGTTTTCCTCTGCATGAAACATAGTGTTTGAGTTGTCGGTTCTGATGTAGGGTGAATATTCGTTGAAGGGTGTGTGTCTTGTTGGAGCAGAATTATCGGTGGGAGAAGATGACTTGTTGACAATAACATCATGAGAAGTACTTCTTGAAAAATTCATTCATACAAAGGGATCCGAAAAAGAAGATCCAACTCTTGTTGTGATGGAACTGTTGTATCCCGATGAATGAGCAGATATAACATTTTGTAGTTCTGGGGCCGGGCGTCTAGGTTGTAATAATCTGACGCCTTTTGTCGTTGGGGTTCGATGGCCTGTAGTTGTCCATTAGCAAGAACATGACCGTCTCTGACCTTCCTACTTTGATCTCATCAAATCTGAGATGGATGGATTCAACTATCAACCTTGTTCTCTTGTTGTAGACACGATATCCCTTTTGGATGAGTGGGAGTTTTCCAACCTCAATATGCACACGGATCCCTTTTTTCTTTCATCTTATCCAAGTTCTTACCATCTCTGGTTAGGTAACTATTGAAACCAAAGTTTGAAGGTAGTTTTGTTGATGGGTTTTCTTGTCATTAATGATGTGATATGCCGTTTTCTCATGAGTTGGGATGATGATTGATATGTTTTGAGTAAAGCATGCGGTTGCAATTGCTTCAGCCCAAAAGAATAAAGGAAGTTTAGAAGCCGAAAGCATCGTTCGAGCAGCCTCTAACGAGAGTGCGTGTTTCATCTTTAAACAACACGCCGTTCTGTTTCAGGTGTTCGAGGTAGTTTAGAAGTATTGATGCTTCAAATTCCTTATTCTTTAAAGAATGACATTAAGTGTCTTGTTTAAGAAAATTGTGTACCCTCTGTCAGTAGAGAACAGAATTTACTGGGGACTTGTAGATTTCTTTGGTATCTTCGTGAGAAAGTTCTTTTTAAAACTTATGGTGTTCATCCTTGGAACGTAGAAAAGAGAGTCCAAGTGTATCTGTGAGTAGTAGTTGTCAGTCGAAGTTTACCAGAATACTATTTTCACATTTATGCTTGAACTCGAATCTGGACCACATTAGGTCCTTATGAAGCAATTTACAGTCACTTTCAGATCTTGGTTCAGAGAGAGGAAGGCGAGGGAGTGATGGACTCTGAAAGTGAGGGAGTGACGTGGAGAGTGATAGACAGGCTGACGAGGTATGTATTGCCGGGCGAGTAGGAGGCGAGGATAGCAGTAGGGGTGCGGTAGGGCAAAGGGAGGGTCAGAAAGGGAGGTAGGGTGCGCTCCTTTGACTTGAATGATCTTCGTTTGCTTTACTCATCTTCACAAGAGGGAATAACAATAGTTGATCCTTGATATACTTCAGTTTTGCGTAAACCAATCACTACATCTGTCTCTTGATAGTAAGTTGATGTAGTCGAAGTTGAGATTGAGAAAGTCTTCGGATGGCCATAAGCCATGTTTGAGTTGGGTGATTGCTTTAGCCATGAGACAGATGGAATTGATGAAGATTTTTCTTGAAGAGAAAATTATATAGAGATCAGTTTCCCACGATTTACCGGTTAGATGTCGTTTCCATGAACGATCTCTAACAAAACATGTTAGGATTTCTGAAATGACAACCTCCAAATTCCGCATCACAGAATTGACCAACCGAGGAAGAAAAGATTATTGTTTGATTCGAGACATTCAAGTTGTAAACCTTTGATTGTGATATTTCCTTGAACCAAAATCTCCATAACCAAGAATTTGGATCAAATTTGATCATTTCAAATACGAACGGTACTAAGTAATTTTCAACAAAAATTGCACAGCGAGATAGATTGCCCGTATGTGCTTTGTGCAATCCAGAGTTCAACATTGAATAGGATGAGTTGTATACAAATCTGCAATAGAATTAGAGGACGATGGAATACCTTGACAATTGGATCCTAAAGTGTTTGTGAGTTTAAAGACTTTAGTTATCCTAGATAATTATCTATGGAAAAACTGACTTTCTTAGTCAAACTTCTCGTTCCTACTTTATGTACCCATTTCTTTTTTTGTTAGGAACCCATGATATGCTGATGGGCATTGTTGTGCTATCCATCATTTCACGCCTTATTAGTCTTCTTATACAACATCCTATAGTAACTCTTTGAATTTGTGTTAGTTGGTTTATGATGCACACTGTTGTTCTTATGGGGTGTATGCAACAGATTTTGTTCGACTTGACTATTAGGTTTTTCTAGTACTAATAGGCACACGTTAGGCTTCTTAGTTCTAACAGTCACATGTCTTTCAAAACTTGGAAACCACAAGCTCATGATTCGAAAATTAAACACAATATTTTCCTACAAGAGAACAAACTCAACATTACATTCGAAGTTTCTGGAATTTAAATGTCATTTCCACGTAGTTCTAAGAACTTTGTTTGATTAGAGAATACTAGAAATCATAGGGTTGTTCTTCTACTTAGTCCTTCTTAAACTTCTCATGGACTAGTGTTTGGCACGACCCATTATCTTTCTTTTATTTGCTCCTAGGCATTGTGGTCTGCTAAAATGAGTTTTTTTTTTAGTTTTGTGAGCTAAATCATGCTAGATGTAGTTAAGTGAGGATTAGTATTCTAGGAAGTCTTGATTCAACTGTTGGGTGCTCTTATTTTAATCAAATTTGTGGTGGTACCTACTTGTAATTCGTTAATGCCTGGTTTAATAACATTTGCTGTTTCTTACAGCTTGCTTTGTGTTTGAGGCAAATTCTGTGGAGTGACTGGTTTTGATAAACCCTCTGACTCATTAGTTTTTAAAACCGACTTTGTCTTTGAAAAATGTTTTCTCTCTAGAGAGTCTGAAAAAGGAGTTGGTTTTCCTAAAACTGATGGTTTTGGAATCCTTTGAGCATTTAGTTATCGAACAACAGATGGTTTATCAAACTTAGTTTCTATAGATTTTCCTTTTCATTTTTCAATGAGTTTCTTTAGCTCACATATAGAAATGTTCTTGTCTTGCAATTGAGCTTTCAATATTGTATTTCAAAAAATATTTGGTTCAGTTCCTTTGAAATACCACTTTGCGCCTTATCTTTGCAACTGTGTCATTTTTCAGTTGTTCTTGACTTTCTTGTAAAGCAAATTTCTAAAAGAACAATGGAGGTTTTTCTAATTTGCCTAAACTCGGTAAAGGATTGTGTAAATCTTTTACTTAAAAATTTAGTTTGTTCATGAAAGCTTTTTAAAAGAAGTCACATTCCCTGATATATGAAGATATAATGCACTGCTAATTCAATGATCTCTTCTAAAATCAGATGAGATTGCTAATTTTGAAACACATAACATCTTTAGACAAACATTCTGCAAAAGGCATATCCATACATTGTTGGAAAATCTCTGCTTATCAGATTCATGTTCATCAAGTTCATCTTCAAGAGATTCAACATACTTTAAATCTGCATGCATTTCTTGCTTAAGTTCATGTACAAATGCGAAACTATCATTCTGAGTCTTAAGGGCAAGGGGCATCAAAATGTCTTAACTAGGATTTCCATATCTTGCGAGTTGGGTTACGACGATGAGAAGTCGTTTTGAATGTTTATCCGGCTTTGATTGACCAATCTTCCTTTCTGATGATTAATGTTATTTGTCATGGACATTATATGCTTGTCTACTTTTGCTCACTTATCTCGATTTAGAAACTGTAAGAATCTCATGTTTTTGAAAATATTTGGCTGTGTATTCACAAATGATTTTTCACATTTTTTTTCCTTATTTATTTTGCCTGTTGCGAAATGAATTTCATATTGTGGGTTGGGTGTTTTAAAAATTTCATAAAAGACTATTTAAAACTTTGTGTAGTCAAAGGCTTCAATAAGTCATTATTCAATTTTGATCCGACTCTCGTTATCAAGAGTCAGAGTCTTCTTTCACGATCAGGGGACGAGTCTGTCTCTGCAGGAATAAGATTGGTCATGTGGGATTGCATTAAAAACATGGTATCTCATTTTTGAAGCCTTTTTTGAGGTACCTTGGATTGGCAAAGCTCAGGCTTCCCCATCTACAATGTCCACCCACGCGGCTTTTGGGTTGCTGAACATATGAATGGTTTGGATTGCTTGACTCCGTTAGTTAATCAACTTTCATTTAAAAACTTTATCTTGGTTTTCCATTGAAATTATCTTTGTCAATATCTTTTTCTTCCTTAAGATATCAAATTCCGTTATTACCTTTGTTTTTCCTTGACAAGACCTTAGTAATGTGACTTGGTTTAAAATCAATAAGACACTGTTTGACTAACTCAGTCTTGTTTCTCTTTGACAACAGAAAATATTTCGTGGCTTTCAACTTTTAACCTTGCTTTTATGTCAATTTCTTTTTGAGCTACATAGTCCTAGAGCTTCATTTAACTTATGTTCAAGTTTGTCATTTAGTCAACTGTACATCATTAAAGGCATCTTGTACCTCTCAAACCAGTCTAGTTTAATTATTGAAAAAGTGCAACTAAGCAAACTATACCGAAATACTATAGATTCTTCCTAGAGTTCTACTAGTTTCCGTAAGAACAGATTTGCACTCAGTCAATTCTTGAGTCAATGTTGCATTTGCTTTCTTTAATTGCTTTTGAATCTTTTTTCTTTTCATCGACTATCAAGCTTTAATTTTATATAGCAATTAATATAGCAAGTGCAACACGCTATAATCACATTCTACACCTCATTTTGGTCATTCTGAATATCATTATCACACATATCCGGTTGAGTCAGGTGTAATTTTTTGAGGTGTGACATTACTGTCATCAGTTTCCACTGCACCATGTGCTAATAATGGGATTCAGATTGGTCACAAAATGGTTGTATAAGTCTATTGGCAAACACATTATATTCAGCATCGTATTATACCTTTTCCAATGGTTCAGTATCAGTTCTTGAGTCTGCATTAGGAACCTCCTGAATCTTTGCCATTGTAATCTGTAATGTGCTTCCAACTCTGTTCTTCATTCTCTTCATCGGGTCTGCTAGCCATTCAGATTGCTATGCTTGTATGGTGACACTTTCTCAGCTTGGTTACACTGCAACAATCTTTTCCTTGTGATACGTGGATGGAGTCTTTAAACCCGTTTTGGCTTTTGCATTCCTTACATAATGACCCAATTCCTTGCTGTTAAAACACTGGTTATCCCAGACTGTTGCACTACTGGTCCACCTATAGTTTCCCTAGCACCCAACAACATTCCACTGCCCTCTGATTCCCAACATGTCCAGTCTGGATGTCATCCTGTCACCTTGGTTAAGTAGTATCCACATTCCTTGTTTCTGGTGTTTGAGGAAGGTATCGAGGTTGTTGTTGGTAGGTTTGGTAGAGTTTCTTGAAGTACTTTGCAATGAGAGCCAATTTATTCTGCATGTCTTCTATACTTTTGTGCTTGTATCAGGTTCATTTGTCTTCTTCAGACTGCTATGGACTCCAGATGGTGGCTGTGTATTGGTTTGGCTATTCTCTTTGCCTTTGTTTCTTGTGGGTTGAATGAGATCTGGTGTTGGAGTGAAGCTTTTGTTGTTGGGCATATGTTTCTTGAGTTTTTGATGATTGATAATAAGGGTCTTGAAGTGTTTGTGCTGTGCAACAAGTGCTAATGGGTTAACATTCTGGCTTTCTTTCAGGCACGGAGTTCATAACATTCCCTTTTGGATTGTTTCAGAATGTCAAATAGCTTATGGTGAGAAACTTTTCATCTAAACTTGTGTTGTTGCATCCAATTTGTGACCAATTCTTGACCATTCTGGTTTTGAAGTTGTTGAAGAAATTAAATTGACTTGATGTTTGTAACTGTCAAGTTGTTTCTGATCATTTCTATTTCAACATTTTATAGAATCCTTGTGTTAGTAAGAAACGAATTAGTTTCTCCATAGTGAGCAGGTGAATAATAACCAAACTCCCAAAATAGGTTTGTCTTGACATCTTGAATGTTGAGTGATTCACCTTGTTGTAGCCTTTCGATGGCTTCCCACATTTCTTGAGCTGTCTGACATGCATCAACAGTTGAGTATATTTCATCTCCAATTCCAGTCAATATCAAATGAATCGCTTCTTTTTCTGATTCATAATGGAGGCTCTATTCTCAGGAGTCTATTCGTGACAGTTCGAATGTGTTTGTTCAGGATCTGCTGGAGAATCCTCTGTGCAGGAACGCTAGAGGTTGTGACAATCCGTTGGGAGTGTAAAGGACCTTTAAAATTGCACTTCGTTAAGGCATCACCATTTGGTATTTGGTTTCAATGTATCGTAAGAACCTATGATCGCCATTGTGCATATCGTCCTGTTGCAAGCATTGGTGGACGATCCCTTGAACCAGCTGCCATTATGATTTAATGACGTCGTTCATTGATCAAAAATACGGATTGTTACAGTTTTCTAATTCATAATTCTCTTTTACAAAAAACACCCTCATGTGCGATTATTGTTTATGTTAACCAACTCATACGTATCATGTGATGTTAATCCCAAGGGTTGAAGTTTCCTATCATAGCCTAGGAGCTTCATCCTACTAATGTCCCAACTGCAATGCAACAATGTGGTATGAGGAAAGAAATAACAAAGCAAACAAGGATCAAAACCCAACATTCTCACTTTGCTGGCAACAAGGTAAAGTCTTGCTTCCTTGATTTAAGGACACACATGAACCATTAAACAGGCTGTTTGACTACAACCAACCAGCAACATCCACCTTTAGGGACCTGATTAGGGTCTATAATGGTATGTTTTGCTGCACATCCTTCGAAGCCAGGATAGACCATTCAATTAACAAGGGCAGGGGTCTTTATACATTCCGCATAAATGGGCAGAACTATCACATAATTGGATCTCTCCTACCTACAAAGGGAACCCAACCAAGGTATGCTCAGCTGTGGTTCTTTGATACCCACAACGAGATTCAAAATCGATTAGGTGCTTTTATGGATACCGACAGCGAAGAAGGAATGGATGAGACAATAGTTGGCAGTTTGATAAGAATGCTTGATGCCAACAGTGCCATTGCCAAGGCTTTTCGGATGGCAAGGGATTGGTTTCATGCAGATACAACTGCCAACGTAGAATTGCGCCTGTTATCCGAAAGAACCAGATCAAAGCAATACAATTCATCGATTGTCGCAGAAGTAGCTTCAGTAATCACAAATGATTTTGGTGATGGAGAACCTACAAGAGATATAGTTGTTTACAAAAAAGATAGTCCGCCAAAAAGGATTTCAGAGTTACACCCATCCTACATAGCACTACAATACCCTTTGATATTCCCATATGGAGAAGATGGCTATCATGAAAAGATCCCGTATCATACTAACAAAGGGAAGCGAAAGACTACTAGGGATTATGTCACAATGAAAGAGTATTATGCATACGTTATTCAATACAGAAAAGATCAGCGGACGACTCTACATAGAGGGGGAAGGTTATTTCAACAGTATTTGGTAGAAGCATTCACTACAATCGAAGAACAAAGGCTTAGTTGGACGCGAAACAATCAAGACACCCTACGTGTAGATCTGTATCACAATGTTGTGGATGCAATTACAAGGGGTGACACAAACGCCGCAAGCCTGGGTAAAAGAATTGTTTCGCCTATCAGTTTTACAGGCGATCCAAGGTATATAATGCAAAACTATCAAGATGCAATGGCTTTGTGTCGCGCATATGGCAACCCAGACATGTTCATCACATTCACTTCCAACCCAAAGTGGCCTGAAATTAATGAAATGCTCGCATACATCCTGGGATAGAGGGCCCACGATCGTCTAAAAGTAGGAACAAGGGTGTTTAAACAGAAACTAACAGAATTATTAGACGACCTAACTAAGAACCACATCTTTGAGGGGACCCGCACAGGTAACGACCGTTGACCTAAAATGCTTTGGATGTATATTATTTCTAAACCTACCCACCAACAACTTATGCTCATGTTTCACTTTCTCACAGTTGTGTATGTTATTGAATTCCAAAAACGAGGGCTGCCCCATGCACATATTTTGCTATGGCTCGAAGAGTACTACAGATGCAAGGCAGCAACAAACATAGATGATATCATTTCAGCAGAGTTACCGTCTCCAATAGCTGATCCAGCAAGATACAAAGCTGTGTCAGACTACATGCTACACCGACCCTGTGGAAAGGATAACAGAGCCGCATCATGTAACATAGAAGGGAAGTGCTCAAAACACTTTCCAAAACCTTTCTACGCAGAAATAGTAATTGATCAGGACGAATACCTTATTTACAGGCGAAGGGATGACAAAGTTTGTGTAAAAAAGGGTAATTTCACATTTGATAACAAACATGTTGTCCCACACAACCGTTATCTGTTACTGAAATACCAAGCACACATTAACGTCGAATGGTGTAATAGATCAAAAGCAATTAAGTACTTATTTAAGTATCTAAATAAAGGACCAGATAGAGCAACAATCGTCATACAGGAAAATGTCCAGCAAGGCCAAGGTATGACAAAGCAAAAGGTCACGGTGGTTGATGAAATTAAGAACTACCTAAACTATCGCTACTTAGCACCCTGTGAAGTGGTGTGGAGAATCTTCTCATTTGACATCCACCACTCATACCCGTAAGTGATGAAACTAAACTTCCATCTACAAAACCAACAACCTGTGACTCTGCACGATACCGAGTGTTTGCCTGCTTTGCTTCAGAAGGAAGGTATCGATGTGACAATATTTACTAATTGGTTTGACTTAAATAAACAACATCCACCCGCAAGGACCCTAACGTACGCCCAGATTCTGAAACATTATGTGTGGCACGAACAAGCAAAAAAGTGGAGGCCGCGAAAACAAAGAAAGTGCATTGGTAGGATTGTTTACTCAACCCCATCAGTAGGGGAACGTTATTTCCTACGGATGCTCTTGAATGTTGTGAGGGGGCCCCAGAAATTCGAACAACTCCTGATGGTTAACGATAGAATATGCGCTACATTCAAAGAGGCGTGTTTCGCTTATGGCTTGCTAAATGAGGACAAAGAATGGACGCTAGCGATACAAGAAGCAAGTTTATGGGCATTAGGCCCTCAGCTATGCGACCTATTTGTGACAATATTACTCTTTTGTTACGTAAGCCGGCCTCTAAAACTATGGGAGGAAAACTAGGAAGTTTTGTTAGATGACATTCTCCACAAAAAATGCTTCTTTTTAAGTACCATGAGTTGTAGTTAACCATGGAACATATTCAGAACTACTGTCTCATGGAAATTCATGACCTTTTGAATACAAATGGAAGGACCTTAACAGAATTTAGCGACATGCCACAACCTAACCCAACATTGCTAACAAGCGTGGATAACCGTTTGATAAGGGAAGCACGAGCCTTTGATATTAACAAAAGCAGGATTCCACACCAACTTTACCCACAGTTAAACCTTGAACAACGTTTAATCTATGAAGAAGTGGTAGATTCGGTTCATAATAAGAAAGGCCAGTTTCACTTTGTTTATGGACCAAGGGGTACCAGGAAGACGTTTTTATACAAGACAATCATTTTAAGGCTAAGATCATAACTGAAGATTGTACTTGTTGTCGCTTCTTCAGGTGACCCACTATAAACAAAATAAGTAGCTGACTATGTGGTATTCTAACTATAATACACGACTCACCTTGTTTTCTTATGTGAATTAGGTATTGCTTCGCTTCTCCTGCCAGGCGGCATGACTGCTCACAGTAGGTTTGTTATTTCACTGGAACTATTGGAAAATAGCACATGTAGCATCAAACAAAACACCCACTTAGCAGAACTCGTTCAACAGGTGGGGCTCATCATTTAGGATTAAGCCCCGATGACGCAGAAATACGCCTTCGAAGCATTAGACAAGACCCTCTAAGATATATTGGGCTACCCAGACCTAGATAAACGAAACAAAATCTTTGGTGGAATGACGGTCTTACTTGGGGGAGATTTCAGGCAAATTCTCCTGGTAGTACCAAAGGGCAAGAGGGCAAACATTGTACAGGCATGTATCAACCGCTCAGAACTATGGAAACATTACAAGGTTTCAACACTGAAACGAAGTATGAGGGTAAATGAATATAATTCAAATGGCGACATTGATACTCGAAAACAAGCGTTTAATCAATAGGTTTTGGCTATTGGTGATGGCAAAGTGCCTGCCAGAGTTAAAGATGGGGAGGACGAACCTACATGGATTGAGATACAAGAAACCTTCCTTATTCCCTCATCAGAATCACCAATTCAGCAGATTGTCAAAGAGACCTATCCTAACTTTATTCAAAGGCAAAAAGACGATGCATACCTAAGAGAGCGGGTAATTCTTACCCATAGGAATGCCGATGCCGATGTAATTAACGCATATATGTTTGACAAGTAAGCAGGTCAGGCTATAACCTACCATAGTGCGAACGAGATATGCAAAGGATCAACCGATACACTAGATCAACATAACCTATACCCGACCGAATTCTTAAACACACTAAATTTCTAAGGAATTCCCCCCTACGCTTTAACGTTAAAAAAGGAACTCCCCATCATGCTATTGAGAAATGTTAATCCAAGACAAGGCCTAGGCAATGGCACCCGGCTCATTATTACTGAACTCTATGAATTTATAATTCGCGCAAAAATCCTTATTGGCTCACACGTGGGGGATACAGCCATAATACACAGGATCATCTTATCATCTACACAGTCAAAATGGCCCTTTGTCTTGAAAAGACGGCAATACCCGGTAAGGCCATGATACGCAATGACAATCAACAAAAGCCAGGGACAGTCACTTAATTATGTTAGGCTCTATCTTCCCAACCCCGTGTTCAACCATGGACAGCTATATGTCGCACTGTCAAGAGTCACAAATCGTAACGGCTTGAAAATACTAATGAAAGAGGACAGCGACAAAGAACTCAAAAACTGCACCTGGAACATTATTTATAAAGAGGCTTTTGACTACCTTACTTGAGACACTCATGTAAAATTACAATTCCAATTAACTTTTACTATTGCACTCTTTTCTACACACACTCGCATTATCACTACAACACTATCATATGAACATTTAAATCTCCTTTGAATAGTTAAGCCGACTACACAAGACAACGAGAACCCACAATACTCTAAAAAATACAAGAACAAACCCATCTAACTTTAAAAAACAGTCAATACAATGTTTACATAACATAATTAAAGAACATACCTGTATTCTAGGCTTCATATGTCATTCCAATGTAGTCTATCCATTAAAGGCATGCACGTGTTTAAACATTTAAACTTTAATATCCACACCAGGAAAATGAAACTCCATAGTCCACCATATTCAGTTACAGGTTAAATAGGGAGAACAAATTATTCAAATGATACATGATAAGATTAATACAACCAGGAGTTTGTTTAAACACTTTCAAACTATGTTTGGTTTATTTCCATCCAATAACCAAACACACCAATACCCTATTAGAGTAACTTCAACTACAAAATTATGAATCACGTTACACCAACATGTATACAGGTTGCATGTAAAATAAGTAAAGCATATTCATAACACAACTTACAAAATACAGTTGATATCATCATTTTTAAGAGTAAAAACAGAAACATACAGTCTTATTTAATTCAATATCATATAAAGTACCAGCTGAAATACAACATAAGCTACACTATCTTTCCTAAATGACTTAAACAACACTACGATTACACAAGTACACAGTCAAGGAATACGCCACTATGTCAGCATCCTCAATACGGAACCAGACCATCAAGCTTCTTAATGAACACCTCTTTCTTGCTAGCATTCAACTCTATTTCCCTCTCCAAAATCTGCATTTGAGCCACGTTCTCCCGATCCTTCAGATGAATCTCCTTCAAAAACTTCACCGGTTTCGCAAGCACATGACGCACCCCAAAACTTTTAAGCTCCCCAATGAACTCAGCCTCGGACTAACCACATTGTGAACTACCGCCGCTACCCTATTAATCTGCCTGCCAAGCCTATAGTCTTCATCAACCAACCTATGGCAGTAAAGAATAAGCATCTGTTCCCAATAGACAGATTCAAAAGTGGTAAGGAGCTCGCCTAAAAGTGGTGGTAACCAGGACACTATTAATTAATCTTCCTATGTGTGGCAAAACCTAGACAAGAGTGCACAAAAAATGACCCCAAACATACTTTAAATAGATAAACCCAAGGTAACACTCAATACCCTAACAATGCTAACAAAGCCCGACAAAAAAACATGACATGCATAACTGTAGATAATGGAACAAACTTCCTGATAACCTAACCTTACAAAATAATATGCCAAAAACAACCACCATACTCTATTATTTGAAAATCATATCTTATCTATGCATACATGTTCATAACAGTGTGCACCATTCCATATGAAACAACATACCACTAGAGGAATTTCAAAGTTCCAAATATCTCAACAACATATTATTATTTATTCTAAAAGCAAAAACTTCATAACAACAAACACTTAAAATAAAGGGTATTCAACCTAAACAAAACTCATCCCTCGACATCAAAACACATAAAACAAAAATGGAAGTACTTAGGAACGCCTACTTCTGCACTTCCATATCAGCCACAAAACCAGCCTTCAAAGCCGCCCCAACCTGAGCACGTGCCCACAGTGATTCCAACTCCCCAAGAGTAACTGCATCATGACCAACAATGGCTCTCATATGCTCCAAAGACTTTGCAGCACCTTCCACCTCACCTAATGCCTCCAACTCGGCTACCAACCTTCGCTTATTACTCACTAAGACCCTAAGTGCCGAGCAAAGATTTTGCATCAAACTAGCTAAATATTCATCCTCAAAACGCGATCGACCAAACACGTACTTCATCTTATCACCCAGGCTAGGGGATTCAGCAACCTCCGACAACTTATCAAGAAAAAAAGATGGACCCATTTTTACCAAATACAAATAACAAACAATATATGTGAGTAGGATACAATACTGTGCACCAGAACTTGCATATAAATAACAACACTTAAAGCCTTTAAATCTTCCACAGGGGAATTCAAAAGACATAACCACCTATTTTGTAACTCATATATCTTTAACTAGGGGACTTAATAGAGGATGGTCTAAAAAAATAACAGTCATATGATTTCATTGCTGATATGCCACCAGTCTCTACGTCGGCTATAAAGCAACACTGATTGCAGGTTTACTATGGCCCATTATATATTCGTTCTACACACAGGAAGGCTCATACATTTATAAGAAAAGGAATAAATGACATGATGAGCTTACCTTTGCCAAACTCCAAATGGTAACATCCGCATATGATTCCTAAAACTACAGGTGCCGGGTGGTATACTCTAACTGTAAACACAAACACAACTACGTTACTTGGCCAACAAATACACACCCAAATATGCATCTTTCGACCTCACATTATAGAAACAGAAATTGAATAAAACCTACCCTTTATACAACTCATTCTAAATATAACACACACATACAAAGCCAAATCATATTCTCAAACCACATGCACCAACAGATATACCTGCATTGCAAATAAATATAAACACGGAAAACTAACCAATCAACATCTCTTTATACAAAAAAAACATACAAACTACATCAACATAAAAGGGAGGTTCACATTTGTTGTTCATCTTTTCTTAGATAAAAAATAAATCAACAATATGATTCAACAATTCAGAATCAACAACCAACTAACCAGCAACAATGACACATCAAACAACAATATTCACAACATATTCAAACGCATAAACAAATGCATACACAAAACATTCAAAACAAAAATAAAAGGCATAAACAACAAATTTACATTCATTAATACCATAAAGTTACCATTTCATTAAAACCAGATTCTAAATCATTCATACAACTTCCATAGTTTAACTTATCATAGACCACAGACACAGATTACCTAAACAAAAGACTAAACAAACATAAACCATAAAGAACCACACAAAAGAAACCCAACCCAGCCCTAACCATCATTGGCTTCAACCTCTATCACACGAACATGCTCCTCATTGGTCTCAATCTGCTCCTCCGCTTGAGTAATGCAATCATCCAAAACACCCAACCTAGCATGTTCATTACGTACATCATCCCCGAGGCACAAAAGTGTGTTAAAAACTTCGCCAGGATCCGCATAAGCTTCCAACTCTGCAAGGAGTGCAGTCAACTAGGCCAACAAATTCCTAGAGGTTTGGACTTCCTCACGCATACGGTTAATGAAATGACGTTGCTTGGAAATTTGTTGCTTAAAAAAGAACTTCAGATTGGGACAGATGTCTCTCCACTGAAATCGATCAAATCATCGATAACCCTTCTTGCAATTTGGTTTCCAGCAACATGTCTTGCCATCGAGTACAAACTTTGGTGAAATTGAAAGAGATGAAAATTAGGAAAAGAATGTAGTGGTGATGCAAGAAGTGAGATAATGATGTGGTTTATATAGGAGATATATGTGGTGGAAATGAGAGGTTTCAACCATCATTGTACACACAGTGGAAACGGCGTCTCAGGAGTAATATGACGGTCAAATGGTTAGAGCAAAAAACGTATTAAGTCTCACTTCCTGCTATCCACAAAATAAGCCCTCATGCTCCTACAAGACAACAAACTAAACCCTCAATCTCCTAAAAAACCCTAACTAAACCCTCTAACTTAAAAAAATACACAACCTAAGCCCTCACACTCACTAACTAGACCAAACTCAACCCCTAAAACATCTATTTAAATCTAAAAATACCTAGCACTTCTAAACAATTATCATAATAACATTACTATAGCTTATGTTTTCCAATAATTACGACACCAGATCGCTAGCAACTTCTAAACACCCTGACATACTTTTAAGAATACCCAAACCCAAACAAAAACTGTTACTAAATAATCTGCATATCCTAACACTAAAATTGGCTACCCATTATATAATGACACCACTTATACCATAACTAATAGAGATGTCAAAATAAGCAGCGTACAAATTTACAGATCATTATCACAACGCACATTACAACCACTCTACTCAAACATACAGATTAAATTATACAGCTAATATTAAAACCATCCGCAATATAAAACAATCTAGCACTCTGACTTTTCCCCAGACTCAACCCGGTGCAACGCACGAGTATCGTCAAGCCTCGTAAAATTAAAAGATTAAAAATTTCTCATGTTTAATTTGAACAAACATATAAAGTTAAGATTTATATGAGTGCAAAATTTATTATTAATAAAGCTAAGGCTTTATAATACATGATCTATTTTTTTCACTCACATACCTCAAGTTTACCTCTCATATTTAAATTGAACATGAGAATATCCCAATTCAAATTTAAATTATATCTTATATACAAAGACCAAAAATTAATTGCAGTGCCTCCCCCCCGAGGCAATCTTTAAATGCTACTTTTCCGATCGGGTCGACCCGCCAGAAACTCTACCGGAACCTTCATTCATTTGCAAAACTCAGCCCCATCTACCCATACTATCTAGAATCCACCTGGAAGACACGTGTTTCTTCATCCTCATATCCAGCAATTCATCATCATCTCCACATCTTCACATACACAAATAAAAAAACACACATACGATGAATTCATCTCTTCTCTCTCTAAAACCCAGATAAGTTTTTAAGAATCTTTTGAGTTTTTTGATTTTGATTGAATTGTATTTTAATTAAATTGGTAATCTTTGTTTGTGATTTTGATGATTGCAGGTTTCTGGGTTTTCTTTATGTAGCTTCGGCTCTTTGTTTGTAATTTTGATGATTAGTACTCTCTATTCTCTTGTACCTGTGTATGTAGTTAACAGAGCGTGTAAAGTCGAGGTTATCCGTATCTTGGCGGGGCAAGTAATTGGATTTGAAGCCATGGCGGATTCCCTTCTCTTTTGCTACGGATTCGTAGCTCAGGATTCATAGTATCTACTTTGGTTGATAACATTATTGTTGTTTATGTGTTATAGCCGCCAATCTCTTCGTTTTCGCCGTTTATGGTGGGTAGCGCTGTTGATTGGAGTGTCATGATGAGCAGTTTAGATGCTTCTCTTAGTGTTGTGCTCTATGCGAGGTGAGTATTTTAAGCTCGCAGCCATGAAACTGCATTGAGGGGTTTTTGGTGTAACATCCCCAAAAATCAGGTAGCAGCGGAATAGTATCATTGGGGTGCTACTTCAAGTACAACAAACAAGATATAGGAAACGACCAAGAATGGACGTTTTAAGATAATATTTCATTTATAGCAAAATATCAGAGTTAATACATTAGGTCCCATAAGTTTTTGATGTCATAAACATCCAACATACATTTAAACAAAATCTCAAAAGATGACTTAAGTTTTATGAAATACAAAAGTTGCATATAATTTAGATAAAACACAGAATCCATCTTCATTGATATCCGCCACGGCTCCCCTTCAGTCTTCATACCCTAGGACCTGAAATTTACATGCTAAAAGTCAACACAAAGGTTGAGTGAAATCATAGGTTTGTTGGTAAATTGGTGGACCACAAGATCGATGTAATAATAGACTCTAAAACACATTTAGTAGTCCAAAACGTTTATTATTGCACTAAGCTCATGAACCCGAAGCCTTAACTAGTTTGTGCCCCAATTGTATAGGATGCTTGCCAACAACCTAAAAGTATTCTCAATGTTAAATGCACCATGGTCAACTTGTGACCAGAAATTCCAGGTGGGGATTGTCAGTCCCGATAGATCTATCCACAACACTCGCGCTCACTACAATAGCAATTGACGGTTCATGATATAGTGGGGACTTAATTGGCAATAGTGGTAACTTAGGCAATAATATTCAGGCAGTAATCTGGATAGCATACAGTTTAAAACACTTTGAAAACACTTAGAAAAACACTTGTGTCCAATAGTAAAAATAAGCAATGTAATTCACCCCGTAGAGTTTGTAAAACAATTAAGTAGTAAAAAGGGGGCTATGAACTCACCTTGAGTACTGATAGTCCAATAATCACAGATAAAAATGTCACGCAAAACGTTTGATGCAACCTATTTAAATTAAGGTCGTATAAGTACCGAGTACTTCAATTTATAACATTCAATATAATCTTATAGTAGTTACGTCGTGCTATCGTTCGGGCTATCATAAATAAAGAGGTCATGACATGACGTTCGAGGAGTTAGGATACTTTAAATCGTAAATCCAACAACATCGCACTAAATTCGTCGATACGCCATCCGAAGAGGCCTCATTATGAAACTCCCTAGTAATATAGCACTTTGATAACCACTCAATATACTATATAGCATAATCACCGACTAATCGTTTTGGTAAAAATGTATTTATAAAGTGAAAACGTTTATAATTAACCCTTTGGTAAAAATAAAAAAATAAATGACTATTTGGTCGGTTTTAAGTCAGCGTTGGCTCGGTTTCTTACGCTCCACGTCCTTCGTAGTTAAGAGAGGCGAACCAATAATATTTATTTTACGTTTTAAGGATTCTGCCCAATGAATATAAAAATTACTGTTAACAACAGCTTCGTTTTTGTCGTTTTAATTAGCGTAAACTCGTAATCGCGATAACTTATTCGTTTTAACTCCGATTTTAGTGATTCCTTCGAGTACGTTCTCGTTATTAAAAGTTATATCATATTTTAGATGTTTTAAAAATAAAAGTTGCTGTAATGAATAGTAACTTTTATAAAAATAGTTTTATAAAAGTATTTTTTGTGTAAACTCGTTTTAACGTATTCTTTTTTTTTCGTTATTAGATCGGTTTTTCGGAGTTTCTGTATCATTTATGGAATCGTATGAGGCTATATAATTATATTAAGTCAAACTTTCTGTATGAAATTCGGATTTTAGACAGCCCCTAAGTATTCATATGTATATCTTTATAAAAACCTTGTTTTTATGTATTATTAACTTAGTAGTTTACTATAAAAACTCTTAAAAACACATTTGACACTTGTGGTACTTATAATAAAAGTCCCATTATCAATCCCTAGTCCTTGTAAATTATTATAACAGTTTAACCCTTTTACTTTCATTATTTTCACATGTGAAGATTAAGAAACCTTATAAAACCCTAATTTAACCTAAACATGTTTATACTTAATCCATAGGTTAACATACTTTTATTTTTACTTTTCCATGATATATAGGACCATATGACATAAGAATAAGTGCATATAATCATATCATACAAATAAAATCATTTTTACATATTAGAAAGTCCTTAGTGGTGATTATGGCTATATTTAACATGTAACACATAAAATCATAAGAAATAAAAGTATAAAGATATTAGGAAAACCTTAGTGATGATGTATAGGATGTAAAATGAATGCTAAACCCGTGTTTAGACTGAAATCCAAGCTTTCAAGCTTATAACCCTAGATTAGGTTTCCAAAACCCTAATCTTTACTTTTTCTTCTTAATACTTGCAAATGGTGATCCAAGGCTTGAATATGACTTAATACATCTTAGGATTGATGTATAAAGAGATGTATAGATTGTATAAAAATTTTGTATGGTTTGATTATGTTTCTTATTTGTGCCGTGGGTTTTGGTGTATAAAAGAGAGGAAGAAAATAATTTTTTTTGCATGAAAAGAGTTAAGTAAAAGTTACCTATGCATGCATGTGTATTTATAGTAAAAATATCTTGTTAACCTAACCATGGTTACTTTCTAACCCATGATCAAGGTTAACAAGTCAAGTTGATAAAAGGTGTAAGAGTTTATTTCTTAAATATCTTTAAAATATCTAGATATTATGTATAAGATGAAAAGTCTTGGTCTCATCCTTATAAATTCGGCATATATACATGTATATGATGTAATTTTTGATTATTTTGAGTATTGGGTATAATCGTGGGTATTCGTTTAGGCGTAGATAGGTTTTAGAACTTCCGGGAATGCCGAAACGCGTTTTATTACGAAACGTAAGCATTTTACGTAGCCAATAAAAATAAGATGAACAAAGTTATTAATTATCCTCATAATAATCATATAACACTTGCTTGATGTAAACATTTAATTGTTTAATGCCCGTTTACATTGTATGATCATTTTCAGTCTACGCGATTTAGCTTAACGATTAAAATTAAAAGTGAACGCGTACGAGAAAAAAAATAAATAGTGAAATTAAATAGTATTGTAAATGACCTGAAAATACGGAATGTTACAGTCCTTCCCCGTTAAATGAGCCTTGTCCTCAAGGCTCAAGTTGCGACATTTGACGAAGGTACGGGTTCGGAGAAAAGATGCGGATATTTTATCCGGAATTGGTCTTCTCGTTCCCAGGTATACTCAGCTCCTTGCCGAGAGTTCCAACGAACTTTGACTAATGGGATTCTTCTTCGCTTTAGCTTCTTCACATCTCGTTCCACGATCTCAAGAGGTTCTTCAACAAAACGAAGATTTTCATCAATCTCGATCTCATCCAAAGGCACTTGAACATCTGGCTCCGCCAAACATTTCTTGAGGTTTGACACATGAAACGTGTCGTGAACACAACTTAGCTCCTGGGGTAACTTCAGCCGATAAGCCACCGGTCCAACACGCTCGATGATTTCAAATGGTCCGACATATCGTGGTGCTAGTTTTCCTTTCTTACCAAATCGTACCACTCCCTTCCATGGAGATACCTTCAGTAACACTCGGTCTCCAACTTCGAATTCAAGAGGCTTACGTCTCTTATCAGCATAGCTTTTCTGGCGACTTCTTGCCGTTTTCAATCTTTCCTTGATTTGAAAAATCTTTTCAGTCGTTTCTTGCACAATTTCTGGTCCAATAAGCTGACTTTCTCCAACTTCAGTCCATATTACGGGGGATCTACATTTCCGCCCGTACAGAGCCTCAAATGGTGCACACTTAATGCTTGTGTGGTAACTGTTATTATAAGAAAACTCAATCAATGGAAGATGAGTATCCCAACTGCCACCAAAATCCATAACACAGGCTCGAAGCATATCCTCCAGCGTCTGAATAGTACGCTCACTCTGACCGTCGGTCTGAGGGTGGTAAGCTGTACTCATGTCTAGTCTTGTACCCAATGCTTCCTGAAGAGCTTGCCATAAGTGTGACGTGAATCGACCATCACGGTCTGAAATGATTGACACCGGCACACCATGTCTCGCTACAATCTCGTTGACATAAATCTTTGCCAGCTTCTCGGTTTTGTAGTCCTCACGAATAGGTAGGAAATGAGCCGACTTGGTCAGTCTATCCACAATGACCCAAATCGTATCATACCCACTGCTGCTTTTAGGCAACTTTGTGATAAAGTCCATTGCTAACTTTTCCCATTTCCACTCAGGAATTTCTGGTTGCTGAAGAAGTCCTGAGGGTTTCTGGTGTTCGGCTTTAATCTTAGAGCATGTAAGACATCTGCTAACGTACTCAGCAATGTCTCTCTTCATACCAGGCCACCAATACAAGTCTCTCAGATCATAGTACATCTTATCTGCACCCGGATGTACTGAATATCTAGATGTATGAGCTTCATCCATGATTAATTTCCTTACATCTCCAATTGATGGAATCCAGATACGATCAAAGAAGTAAATTTCACCATCAGCTCGTTGCTCAAAGTGTCTTTCTAATCCTCTTAGCCATTCAGCTGGGGCTTTGAGATCCTTGGAAGCTTCGCTCTGTGCTTCCAAAATCTTAGTCTTAAGTCCAGAATGAATAGTAATACTCATAGCACGTACTCGTCTCGGCTTGAGTCTTTCTTTTCTGCTCAAGGCATCTGCCACCACATTTGCCTTGCCTGGGTGGTATTTGATCTCGCATTCATAATCACTAAGAAGCTCGATCCACCGCCTTTGGCGCATATTCAACTCTTTCTGATCGAATATGTACTGGAGACTCTTGTGGTCAGTGTAGATGACACTTTTCGTACCATAAAGATAATGTCTCCAGATTTTAAGGGCAAACACCACCGCACCCAATTCCAGGTCGTGGGTGGTATAATTATTCTCATGTATCTTCAACTGTCTTGACGCATATGCTATCACTTTGCCTTGCTGCATCAGCACGCACCCAAAACCTTGTTTTGATGCATCACAATAGACCACAAAGTCATCGGGTCCATCGGGGAGTGCTAACACAGGAGCATTGCATAATTTCTCCTTCAGAATTTGGAAAGCTTCCTCTTGCTTATCGCCCCACACATATGCCTTATTCTTTTGAGTCAACAGGGTGAGGGGCTTTGCGATCTTGGAGAAATTTTCGATAAACCTTCGGTAGTAACCTGCCAATCCTAGAAATGAACGGATTTCTGTTGGTGACTCAGGGGTCTTCCAGTTCTTGACTGACTCAACCTTGCTAGGATCCACGTGGATACCGTCTCGGTTGACCACATGTCCTAGGAACTGAACTTCCTTCAACCAAAATTCGCACTTTGAAAATTTGGCGTACAACATCTCCGTCTTGAGTAAGTCTAGAATTGTCTTCAGGTGGACTTCGTGCTCTTCTTCTGACTTGGAGTAGATTAAAATGTCGTCAATGAACACAATTATGAATTTGTCTAAATACGGCTTGCAGACACGGTTCATTAAGTCCATAAATATTGTTGGCGCGTTTGTCAGCCCAAATGGTATGACTGTGAACTCAAAATGCCCATATCGGGTTCTAAACGCGGTCTTCGATATATCTTCCTCTCGAACTCTCAACTGATGATATCCTGAGCGAAGATCTATCTTTGAGAAACAACACGCACCTTGTAATTGATCAAACAAGTCGTCAATTCTGGGAAGAGGATAGCGGTTCTTTATAGTCAACTTATTTAATTCCCTGTAGTCAATACACATTCTCATCGCACCATATTTCTTCTTAACAATAAGCACGAGTGCTCCCCATGGTGAGTGACTAGGTCGAATGAAGCCCTTTTCTTGAAGCTCTTTTAGTTGGTTCGACAACTCTAGCATCTCTGACGGAGCTAATCGGTATGGCAATTTAACAACTGGCGACGCACCTGGAATCAAATCAATGTGGAATTCTATCTCTCGCACAGGAGGTAAACCTGACAGATCATCTGGAAATACCTCAGGGAAATCGCGGACAAACCGAATGTCATCAAGCTTCCTTTCATCGGCCTTGATACACGCAAGTGATCCAGGATTCTTTTCCGGCCTCTCGCCTTATACTTCAAGAATCTCGCCATTTGAAAGAGGAATACGGATAATCTTTTCATAACAATCTATAACAGCTCAGTGGTATGACAACCAATCCATGATAATAATTACATCGAAACTTCCTAGTCGGGTCAGGAGTAGGTCAATTTTGAACACGTAATTAAGGAAGACTAAGGTGCAACTACGTAAAACAGTGTTGGTACTAACCACCTTTCCATCTGCTAACTCTACTTCATAAGTAGTATTTAAAGCGGTTGGGGCAATATCAATAAAAGGTGTAAACATAGAAGATACAAAACTCTTCTCAGAACCAGAATCAAAGAGGATACAAGCGTAGTGATCATTAAGAAGAAACGTACCCGTGACCACGTTTGGATTCTGCTGTGGATTTTCAACCACCACGTAAGCTCTCGCACGAGCTCCCTCATTTGGAGGGTTCCTTCCTTTAGGACACTTGTTCTTAAGATGTCCTTTCTCACCACACCCATAACACGTCGCATTCTGCAGGAAATCATTACATGCACCTGGAAGTATAGCTCTACAATTCTTCTCCAGATGACCAGTTCTTTAGCACTTCTGACACTTTGGAGGGCATCGCCCACTATGGTGAAAGTTGCAACGGTTGCACTTTGGTAGATTCCCAGCATAACCTATATTCTCAGTTGGGGCTGCAGCATAGCCCCTGGCAGTTTCCTACCTCCTGTTTTGTTGTTGGTGATAGTTGTTGTTTCGGTTGCGGTTGTTGTTGTTGTTGTTATTGTGGTTGTTATGGTTATTGTTGTTGGTGTTTCTTTGGTGGTCTTCCCATTTCCTTTTATTGCTGTCACCAATTTTGGTAGCCCTACCCTGAACTGCTTGCTCAACCAGTTCACGGGCCATGTTGATGGCATCATGTAGAGTTACAGGCTTTGAAGAAGTGATATTTCCTTTTGTAACACCCCCATTTTAACAACGCAGTGGAACAACAACTTGGAGTGCTACTTTATAGCATGAAGTACAAGTTATAGAAAACGACTTCAAAAGAGACGTTTTAAAAGAAATGCACATTCGATTAAAATATCAGAGTAAATTCAGGTCCCCATAATTTCTTTTTAGC
>BQNB010095616.1:0-25824 GCA_026074375.1 Tanacetum coccineum
TGGACAAAAGTGAATCGGGTTGATTCTAGCATTAGCTCTAAGCGTGTTGTAATTAATTCGAATTCTGAATCTGTGTGCAAAACGTGTAACAAATGTTTGAATTCCGCAAATCATGAAATGTGTGTTGTTAATATTTTGAATTCTGTGAATGCAACCCCCACTGTTAAAACTGTCTTGAATAATGGAAAGCAGATTTGGAAACCAAAAGGCAAACTGTCTAATAACAGTTTGAACAAGACCAAGCGGGTTTGGAAAGCAACTGGTAAACTATTTACTAATGTTGGTTATCAATGGAGACCCACAGGAAAGAAATTCACCTTAGGAAAACTTAATTGTGGTTATCAATGGAGACCCACAGGAAAGAAATTTGCCTTAGGAGAACTGTGCCCTTTAACTAGGCTTCCTGTGACATGTACTACTATTTCAGCTAACCAACAGGACCCCAACACAAATTGGGGATCCGAAATTCCAAACCCTCCAAATTCGACTTTTTTCAAATGCAGGTGGTACAGATCATCTTATGGTATTTGGACTCAGGCTGTTCAAAACATATGACGGGGAATCGCTCAAGGCTCAAGAACTTTGTGAAAAAGTTCATCAGGACGGGAATAATCATGTTGGTGCCATTATGGGTTATGGAGATTACATGATTGGTGACAGTGTGGTTTCTAGGGCATATTATGTGGAAGGCCTTGGACACAATCTTTTTTCTGTAGGGCAATTTTGTGATTCAGATCTTGAAGTGGCCTTCAGAAAACATTCGTGCTTTGTTCGTAATATGGATGATGTGGACTTACTGAAAGGTTGGCGCAGCATAAATTTGTACACAATATCTGTTGATGAAATGCTGAGGTCTTCTCGAATATGTTTATTGTCAAAAGCCTCCAAGAACAAATCATGGTTGTGGCATCGTCGGTTAAAGCACTGTCATCTCAACGACAGAGGCGGAATACATTGCAATGTCTGGATGCTGTGCTCAAATCCTTTGGATGCGATCTTAGCTAAAAGACTACGGCTTTATATTCAATAAAATTCCTCTGTACTGTGATAACAAAAGTGCCATTGCTCTAAGCTACAACAATGTCCAGCACTCACGGTCTAAGCACATCGACATTCAACACCATTTCATCCAAGAGCAAGTCAAAAATAGAGTGGTTGAACTCTACTTCGTGGAAACGAACTATCAACTTGCGAACATACTCACAAAAGCATTACCAAGAGAACAGTTTGAGGATGAAACTCGAGTTTTCATCAACTTCTTTAAGTAAATACAAGTTGGTCTCAACAAAACAGTCAGATACATCCGAACTGATAATGGCACGAAATTTATCAACCAAGTTATGTCTAAATACTATGAAGGTGTTGGCATAATTCATCAAAAGTCTGTTTCGAGAACTCCTCAACAAAACGGCATTGTCAAAAGACGAAATCGTACACTTGTGGAAGCAGCACGTACAATGCTGATATTCTCAAAAGCATCGATGTTTCTATGGGCCGAAGCTGTCACTAATGCTTGTTACACCCAGAACCGATCCCTAATTCATACTCGTCATAACAAAACCCCATATGAGCTTGTGCATGATAAGAAGCCTAATCTTACATTTCTCCAAGTATTTGGTGCTTTGTGCTACCCTACAAATGATAGCGAAGATCTAGGTAAATTACAAGCCAAAGCTAACATTGGGATTTTCATTGATTATGCTCCCAGCAGGAAGGGTTTTCGAATCTACAATAAAAGAACCCGTCGAATAATGGAAACGATTCATGTCACATTTCGATAAGCTGCATCATACAATGGCTCCTATACACATCAGTTCAGGACCCGAGCCTATGTCGATGACGCTTGGACAATTCAGTTCAGGGCTCATTCCTAATCAGGTCCATGCAACCAATTATGTTTTACCGACGGATAAAGATCTGGAGTTACTATTTTAACCTATGTTCGATGAATACTTTGAAGTAACTAGAGTCGATGAACCAGTACTTATCTACTGATGGTACGTCAAGTTGTTCCACCAGTACATCTTGTCTACAAGCATTTGCTCAAGATGCAATGTCAACAAGTATTCACCGTTTATCTGGAATACAATTCTCTGTCATTCATCTGATGTTGCAGTTGGACCCACTATCGAAGGACCACCCCGCCAATTACTCAAGCTACCTTTCATCCCTCAGTTAACCATGTTACTGGAGAAAACCTAGTTCTTGCACAGTATCATCAGGGGGATGATAGTATAGCTGATACCCAAACAAGCTTATCAACTACCAACTCAATCTCAGAAAATGTCCAAAAGATCACCCTCATTGATAATATAGTTGGTAATCCTTCTCGTCCGGTATCCACAAGAAAACAGTTAGCTTCTGATGCTCTATGGTGTTGTTACCATACTGAACTGTCAAAAGTCGAACCAAAGAATTTCAAAATGGTCGTGATAGAAGACTGCTGGTTTCAAGCCATGCAAGATGAAATTCACGAATTTGATCTACTTGAAGTATGGGAATTAGTACCTCGCCTAGTCTATGTAATAGTTATCGCTCTTAGGTGGATCTCAGGGTGAAGCTGTGAGTATGGTGTTGTACTAAAAAAAATAAAGCTTTGGTTAGTTGTCAAAGGTATTAAAAACTAAAAAAAAACCTTCAAGAGAGGGTATCAATTTTGAAGAATCATTTGCTCCAGTTGCTCGAATAGAGGCTATTAGAATCTTCATTGCAAATGCTGCAAGTAAAAACATGGTCATCTACCAGATGGATGTCAAGACTGCATTTTTAAATGGGGATCTGCAAGAAGAAGTAGTCGTACAGTCCAACGGTAGGCTTAGGCTACAGAATCATCTACTCCCGTCTATCGTATGAAGAAAGCTTCTTTATGGGTTAAACAGGCTCCAAGGCGTGTATGAACTTTTATCGAAAGTCCCTCATGGCAACAAAATTCTTAAAGGGGTTGGGGATTCGACGTGTATTTCACTCGAAAATAGGCAAACATATTCTCCTCGTTCAAATCTACGTAGATGATATAATATTTGCCTCAACTGATCCTACTGCTTGTACCATTTTTTCAAAAGAGATGAACTCAAAATTTTAGATGTCAATGATGGGACAAATGTCATTTTTCTTAGGCTTACAGGTTTCTCAAAGTCCCAGAGGCATCTTTATTAATCAAGCGAAATATGCTCTCGAAATCTTAAAGAAATATGGAATGGATCTTACAGACCCTGTCGATACACCAATGGTGGATCGATTGAAACTGGATGAGGATCTCAAAGGGATTCCAGTTGACCAGACTCGATTCAGAGGAATGGTTGGCTCCATAATGTACCTCACTGCTAGTATACCAGACCTTGTATTTGTTGTGTGATTTGGTGTGATATCAGGCTAAGCCTACTAAAAAGCACCTAGAAGTAATCAAACGGGTCTTTTAGTACCTCAGAGGAACTATTCACATGGGTCTTTGGTATCCAAAGGACAACGGTATGGCTCTAACAGCTTATGTAGATGCTGATCATGCGGGATGTTAAGACACAAGAAGAAGTACTTCGGGAAGTGCTCAGTTTCTTAGAGAAAAATTAGTAAGCTGGTCATCTAAGAAGCAGAGAAGCACTACCATCTCGTACAACTGTGGCTGAATAACATTGCAATGTCTGGTTGTTGTGCTCAAATCCTAGGATGCGATCTCAGCTAAAAGACTATGGATTGAAATTTAATAAATTACTATGTACTGATGGTAAAAAAAGTGACATTGCTCTTTGCTGTAAACCAGGGTCCAACACTCACGATCAAAGACATCGATAGTCATCACTGTTTCATTCGGCGAGAGCAAGTGGAAAAATAGAGTGGTTGAACTCTACTTCGTGGAAACGAACTATCAACTTGCGGACATACTCACAAAAGCATTACCAAGAGAACGGTTCGAATTTCTTCTACCAAGACTTGGGATGAAGAGTATGACCCCTGAAACTCTCAAACGTCTTCAAGAAGGAGAGGATGAGTAAATGATTGTCTTCATGTATCCTTTGTACATACTTTCCATTAAAAAAATGGACTTAGTAAATATTTTAAGTCATTTGGAATTACAAAATGGCTTGCAGTTACTTCAGGCTGCAACCCGCTTTTCAATCTGAGGAACGCATGTCGTCTTAATGACAGCTGTTCCTGACAACGGGTAATTAATTTTCCCCGGGCATGGATTACTTTATATCCATGCAAAAGATGAATACGTGTACGTGTCAGTGCATTTATTTACGAAAACAAGAGAAATCTTGTTTAATTGGTGTTGTGGAAAAGAATCAGATGTCATCAGTTTTTAAAAGGTTTTTCTATCACTCAAACAATGTCTACAGCTCTTTAGTTAGAACACGAGACATTATTTGAGGGGGAGAAAATTTAAAAATTCTTTCAAAAAGAAATCTAGGATGAAAAAGTAAAGTTTTATCATTACCGGTTCATCATTGAAAGGGGAGTGTCTTAAATAATTTTAAGTCATTAGAAATTAAGTTGTTATTGTCTTAAATAATTTTAAGTCATTAGGAATTAAGTTGTTATTGGTATTAACTTTTAGGGGCTTAATGGCAAAATCTAGGACTTAAGATCTAGCTATACACCTGTAGGGGCTTATTTTGTTCTATAACTTAATTAACATTAGGTATAAGTTCATAAATAGAAATAAAAAGGGTAATTAAGCTTAAGGACCATTTCTGCCACAATTTGAAACTTACACACCTTACACATTTCGGTCAAACGGTCAAACACAAACACTTTTATATTTCCCTCTCTCAAACACACACACGCACATACTCGATTCACAGTCAAAATTTCAAACTCGATTTCAAGATCAAAGGTACACTCCTATTCGTTCATTACCCATTTCTCATTTCATTTATAAAAGGAATTAGTTTAAAACTTGTTTTTGAGCTCTTAATCGAATAAAATCGATTTAGGGTTCATAATATTAAAGTTGCGTGTTTTCTTGAATTGATTGAGGGGTTTGGTTCGTTAGGGTGCGATTAGGATGGGATAGAAACAGTTTTTGATTTCGTTTACAAAACAGTGAGTATCGATGATTTTTAAGTGGATGAATAAAGCGAAATATGCATGTTCGAGTAATTCATCTAATTGAGTGAGGGGTTTTGATCACTAGGGTGCGATTAAGAAGTGGTTGAAACAGTTTTTGTTATCTCGATCATATGAGTGTTATAGGAAGATTTTTTAATGATGAATGAAGCGAAATATGTTGGTGTTTGTTAATGGTTATGTGCTAAGTGGTTAGAGATCTTATAAGATTCACTCTTATGCCTTTAAGAGTCTCCAAGTTGCCTTAGATCATAGATTATGAGCTTTTCCCTTAGATTGATTGCATATGATGATTTATCGAGCATTTTTGTCACATAAATCTTTGTGGTTATGGATTCTGATTTGTCTTGAATGGATATGAGAAGTGTGCTTGTAGTATTCTTGGATTTTAATTGATTGATACCTAAGTTAGGTTATTTGAATCATGTTCGTATTATTTGAAGCGGAACATGTTAAACACATGTGTTAAGCGGAACATGTTAAACACATGTTTCAAGCGAAACATGTTTGACATGTTTCAAGCGAAACATGTTTGACATGTTTCAAGCGAAACATGTATGACATGTTTCAAGCGAAACATGTATGACATGTTTCAAGCGAAACATGTATGACATGTTTCAAGCGAAACATGAATACCCTGTTTCAAGCGAAATATGTTTAACTATTGTCAAGCAAAACATGCAATCTTTCTGTCTTAAGCGAAACATGTAAAGCTTAAGCGAAATATGTACAGGTACCAATTCAAGCGAAATATGACAAAAATACAAAAAGAAACTCTGCCTAATTTTTTAAAAATTTGTTTAATCTTGTTCTTTATGTCATATATCTTCATGTGCCATGCTTGAAAATGTGTTATTTGCCCTCTATGAGAATAGAAGTCTTAATCTCGAAACTAAATCGGTCATGTTAGCTTCACAGTTAACATTGACTCATTGTTCTTAGATGAGTCATTCTGAGAGTGTTATATCACTATCATGTTTGCATAAACCTAACCATTGCATGTTTCTAAAATTAATCAGCTCATCAAGGATATCCAATGATAATCAGTAGAATATATATGTTGTATATGAAATGTATTGGTTGTTTCTTAAGCAGAATCATAAATCCTTAAGAGACAGAACAAGTCGTTGCTCGTGATGAACTATGGGTTCCTACTGCTGAAAGAGTCAACATAAGTACAACAAATGTTAGACTGGAAACCACAGTAAAGCAGAAAGAAGAAACCTTTCAAGTTGTTATTGATGTGATCAAGAATTCTGCATGCATCAAGGCATTCACCATTTCTGCTGATGTCCCTGAAATTCTTATGCAACAGTTCTAGTATACAATCACTAAGATCAAAGACTCTAAGTCTTATGAGTTTCTTTTAGCCGACAAAAAGTGTGTGATTGATGCTGAAGTCTTTAGGAAGATACTTGTCCAAGAAAAGAAGGTAAAGATTTTACTGAAGTCCAAAATGATGAAGACACCCTCACCTTTCTCGTTGATCTTGGATACTTAGGTCCACTTCACAAGTATACAAATATGTTTGTGGACCACATGCATCAGCCTTGGAGGACTTTGGCAGCTTGCATCAACAAGTGTCTATCTGGAAAGATAGCTAGCAATGACAAGTTGAGGAAGTCAAGAATTGATATTCTGTGAGGCATGTTTTACAGAGAGAATGTTGATTATGTATCTTTGATTCGGGAAGACATTGCTTACCAAATTGTTCATAGACGGGAGAAAAAGTCAAGGCGTGAAAATATGCCATATCCTCAATTCACAAAGGTTATTATTGATTACTTCCTCTCCAAGCTCAAATCTCTTAAGAAGCTCAAGTTTCAACACTTTCACACAATCAAGGATGATGGTGTTGTGAGTCAACTCCAATTTGTCAGAATGGGTGAAGATGTTCAGAAATATGGTCTCGCCATTCCTGCTACTATGCTTAATAACGAGATTATTCAATCAGAATCATACAAGATGTTCATCCTGTATTCTACTGGTCAAATACCTCCAAAGAAGAGCAGAGGGAAAGGTTCATAAGAGAAGAAGAGTGCAGATACCACTGAAGAATCTGTTGATGTGTCTGATGAGTCTGACCCAGAACCTCTTATCAGAAGGAAAACCTCTAGAAGAAAAGTTGTTAAGAAGAAAGCCACCATATCAGTTGATGACAACATCATTCCTGAACCAGACATTGCACTGGAATTAGGAAAATCTATCAGTCTCGCTGAAGCTGAAGAAGAAGCTGCTGCAAGAGAAGTTCATGATACTCATGCACGAATTGTGACTGAATCGGTTCCCGAGCCTGCAAGAACCATAAGACAGTCCAGCATTGCTTTCAGAGATACCTCTAGTGTGTCAAAGAAGAGGACTTCTGGTACGTCCCAAAAGCTCAAGGGCATTCAATCTCTTACTCCAGCTGAACAAGAAGCCGCTGACATAATGAAAGCTCTCAAGGATAGCAAGAAAATGATAGGGAGACAGCCTGGTACTGGTGGCTCAGATGAAGGAACTGGTGAGATACCAGGGGTTCCGGATGAGTCAATTTTTGCAGATGCTGAGGATGACAATGAAGAAACTGAATCTGATTCTGATGATATTTACAAGTACAGGATTAACGTGCGCAAAAATGCTGACATTGAGATGAAGGATGCTGAAAAGACTGCGGATATTACCAAAGAGACTACTGAGCAACCATTGACATCGTCAAGCTTTTCTGTGCCTTCTGATTATGGTAATCAATTTCTTAATCTATCTCATGATGAAGAGTCTAATAAGCAACCTCCAGTCCTGCAACAAACAACACCAACCCCAACAACCATTCCAACACCACCAATCAACACCGAAGCTCCAGCAATCACCACAGCTATCCCTGAAATCACTCCATTCATCGCCCTTCAGCTAAGAGTCGCGAAATTAGAACAAGATATGTCTGAAGTAAAGAAGATTGATCACTCTGCTGCTGTTTTGGCTTCTATTCAATCCCAAGTTCCTCTAGTTGTTGATAAATATGTAGGAACAAAACTTGATGATGCTCTCCTTAAGGCTCTGGAAAGACACACTGCAGATTTAGTTGAGAAATACTCTATGCTACCTGCTCCAGAGTTAAGCAAAAAAGCAAGAATCTAAAAAGAGTCCTGAAGAGATTATCAGAATCAAAAGGGAACAAGAAGAGAAGAAATAAGAGCCAACATATACCATTAAGTCGACTGATAAAGCTGCACTTGAAGAATTTGATCTAAAGAGTGCTCTCTTCAAATCCATGCATAAGAACAAATCTGCCAACAGAAATCCTGCCAACTACATATTATATCATGCTCTCATGGAAGCATTGATAGAGGATGAAAATGCCATGGACAAGGAAGTTGCAGACAAGGTTAAAGACCACAAAAGAAAGCGTGATAGTGATGATGATGAAGACGATGATGATGAAGGCCCTTCAGCTGGATCAAACCAGGGTGAGTCAACAAAAAGGAGAAGACACGATTCAAGTGCTTCTGGGTCAGCTCAACCTCCTTCTAAAGATTCTGAGCAAAGTACAAAGAACAAGCTGGATTCTAATGCTTCTGCAGCACAACAGCCTCCAGCTCACACTTCTTCAGCCTGGCAAATCACTGACACAAGAGATACTCCTCCTGGCCCTTCAATGCAAAGATCTGACCATCAATCTGAACAATCTTCTGATGACAATCCAATTACTGATGAAGGGCATGTCTCAGATCCGGAGGACACCGATAACGCTCATATTCCTAAGGTACCGGCTGCTACATGGTTCAAACCGATTCCTGAAGAAGAAAGACCAGCTACACCTGAACCAGAATGGACCATTCCTTCAAATGATTACCCTGAACCAGAGAACAACTGGGCAAATGTATACGCCACAACGTATCAAGACCCCGAGGAGAACAAGCTTCAAAGGAAGACGGGTGATATAGGATCCTTCATCAAATGGTTCTGCAAACGAACAGGAAAGAAGAAGCTCTGCAAAGCTGATTTGGAAGGTCCAACTTTCAACTTGGTTAAAGCCTTTCACAATAACAGCGTCTCTCTTCAGTTTCAGATGGATGAATGTCATAAGCTGCTGACTGATAAGGTTGATTTGGTTAATCCTGAGGGTCATCAAATTCTGCGTAATGTATATGAACCGTTGCCCTTAGGAGGACCACCAGGTCAGGTAACTATTCAACCACAACTCTTCTTCAATAAGGATCTGGAATATCTTCTGTCAGGTGACAAAGAACGAAAAACTGCCTTATCCATATCCAAGCTCAAAGCCGCTCGATACCTAGACTTTGGACTTGAAGAATTAGTTCCGTATCTGTGGGTTGAAAGTGAGCGCGATTATGACATCAGTGCATCTTATGGCATCACACACTGGTGGTTTAGTAGAAAGGAATTCTACATCAACAAACACCGTGAACCCTCAGATCGTGATGCAGTCAGATCCCATATGCGAATTCTCAGTGTGATCAGTATCAAGACTTACGAAAGATACGGATACAACTACTTGAGAGAGATAGTTCTACGCTAAGCTGACTACAAAGAGTACAAGATCTTGGAAAAGGATTTCAAAAACCTTCATCCAAATGATTTTGAGGATCTGTTTCTGCTTCATCTTCAAGACAAGCTCAACCACCTACCTAAATTAGACAAAGTTAATCTACACACAGCAGTCAACATGTAGATCAGAAACATTATCATCAGGAAACGTGTAGAAGACTTGCAGCTAGGCGTTGAGAGTTATCAAACAAAGCTCAATCTAGAACAACCAAACTGGGATGCATCTGACTTTCTATTCAAAGAAGATTACACCATTGTTAACAAACCCAGAGCAGTAATCTACAGAGACATGGATGATAATAAGAAGATGATGAGAATAGATGAGGTGCACAAGTTTAGCGATGGAACGTTGATGAGAATTCGGGACAAGCTAGATTTCATGGTGAAAGTTTTCAGGCTGTTCAAATTCAATAAGGGTATGGAGACCAGGAAATGGACTGAGGACGACAAAAGAAGGAGTGAAGATTTTATCGAGGTGATTGAGAAAAGACTAAAGATCAGGAGAATCTTTTGAAGTCTTGAAAGCTTTGTCGGTAGACGACTAAGAGATATTGACTACAAACTGATCAGCAGAACAGAGTGACATCGTCACTCCGACACTAGGTCAGTTATTTCTTATTGTGAGATAATTATATCTTGTACGTAAACAGTACATAAGTAGTGTATTATCTTTTTTGATTCTTGACCCTCAACGATTGAGGGGGAGCGCATTTCTTTAGTTTATACATCGCTTGTAAATAATTGACACGACTTTTCTCCCAATTTTTTAAATATTTAAATCAATTGTTGATATCAAATGTCAAAGGGTTAAAATTTTTGGATAAGGGGAGAAATGTGTTTAAAATATACGAATATAAAATGTTGATCTCATAAGTCTGTGTTTGTGTATTACTGCCGCTCCCAAACGTGCTAAACAATTTTGAATACCGATGCACATTTTGAGGGGGGAGCGTTTCTGAAAAGTCAAATCAATCAAGGTACAAAATGCTTTGATATTTATACCATAAGTACCTTGATTGAAATTTCAATTGGTTTCATGGAGAGGAGAACTATACCAAAAGATTGACCATGCATTTTACTTTATCGGAGTTATAAGGTTGATAACGGTTAGTAACAATTTCCAATGATGTCCGGCAGATACTGGAGGGATCTGTGCCAGGGAAGGGACAATCCACTAATTAGTAGAGTGTAGTGCCTTAGGTATGACATAAAAAGAGGAGAAAGAAAAAGTCGAGAGATATGGGAATATACCAACAAGGTTCTGTCATGAGTCTCGGTAATCATACTGAAGGGAGTTGAAGAATTGTAAAAAAGAATTGTAAGGATAAAGGGTGGAGCTGTAAAGAAAGAAGCCCTCGCATATCACTTAGCAGGTAGAAACGGGGTTGCTATTACTTATGTGCAGAATCACTTAAGATGATTGCTGACATTGAGACGACTATCATGGAACAGTGATGCAATGCACAACCCTCCCTAGCCACTCAAAATCTTCTAAACAGTTTCTGGTTTCATTTCTTTCGGAGACTAAACACTTAATATATTGACGTTTCTCACTCCGTGTTAGTTGATATTTGAATAAGTTGGGCAGTCATGCTCAGCCTGCCGATCATAAAACCAAAACGCCCTCTATCGAGTCTAGAGCCAAGAGATAATCAAATTATATAGGTTGTACACATTGCTCCGCAATTCTTTATCCTTTCACACACTGTGGAAACGCCAGGGATATCTTAAGAGTCCTTACGCATTATCTTATGATATTGCCAGAACATCCGGAGTGAAACGAAGGTTTTCCACAGATGAAGATGGATAATCCTGCTAAAGGCCAACACAACAGCTCTTGGTAGGTGACTTGTTGCGGCATGTTCTTCAAGAATCAAACTCTGTGTCAACTGTGGAAAAGCACGAGTGGTTTTGATTTACGTGATTCAAAACTTGTTCAGTATATGAATTGTACAGGTTATTGAACATTTATACAAACGCAATCAAAACTTCGAAGTGTTTTTATAATTCTTTTTCCTAATTTAACAATTAGATGCTGATTGTTTTCAAAACTCAATTTTCTCTTTATTGTTAACTGTTTAATTAATGGATCATTTAAAGATGGAGTTGGGTAGATGGAGGATACCCAGTTCCTGTAATGTCAGATGTTTAGAATAACCGAAATGCTCAGACATGTGAAGCCTACATTGTATGAAGTTATGAAAAATCTCATTAAAGGTGTCAAGCTTCCGCAAAACTCCTGATATCGTGTCTTCTTCACATAGTGCACAGGATGGCGTATCCATTACAGATGATGTATTGACTATGTCTTGGGTGATGATCTCAAGAAAGCTCAAGATCACAATCAAGACAAGTCAAGATGAATCAAAGATTTGACTACCCCAAATGTACAAGATATCAATGAAAGATCAAATGTCAGAGAGCCTGAAAGAATGAAGTGATTAAAATTTAGTATTTTCAGGTGGTTGACCTCCCTTAGGGGAGATTGTTTGATATTAGAAAAGACTCGGTCGCACCCTGTGTTTTTATTGTTTATTATTAGCTACGTACCTTTAATATTTTAATCGTATGATTTTCGGTTTTGAACTGGGTACTAATACCCTGTATTTGTAAGAACTATATATATATCTCTTCCAATTTTTGAAGAGGTAGCTAGTCATTTATTAAATTTCTTATTTTACACATATTTCTCTTACTAGAAAATATTCTCTCATGTGTTTCTCTCTCTAGAAACTAGCCAAATCCAAGAATCATCACCATGTTATGATTTATGATATACCACACCTTAGTTGAGGGTGGCCCCCATATCTCTGGCGAACCCTAGATTAAAATGGGTGGCCCCCATATCGATATGGGACCACCACCAGTGAGAACATTATGTCTGTCACCTTCATTTTTCTAAAACAAAAAAACAAAACACTTGCCCTCTCTTTTCCTACCATGACGATACCATATCCCAAAAATAAACCACCAAAATTAAAATCTACCATTCAAATCACTAATTGAAGGATCAAATCAAACATTAATGATATCAATTCCTAACACCACAAAGATCATCAATTGTAAGTCATTTCATCTATTTTTATTCCAATTTGTATCTAGGGTTCATGTTGAACAAAAATTCAAAATTTGGGATTTTCATTTTTCTTGTGTTTACGTACAATTAGGACTACTAGAATACAATGTATAACTAATATGCTTCTCGTAGACATAGGATTTGCAAGATTAAAGTGTGTTTTGTCAAAAATTGTTTTCGCACAAAACCCTAATTTTATTTCAAAATTACGCACGTTAGGATCACAATAAAATTGTTGTTATGCATTGTTAATACACTCTAAAAATGTTTTTTGCTTACTTGCATAATGATCTCATGAGACCAAAATCAGATGACATATCATATGTATTTTTCTCGACATGTGTGGTATGAGCAAAAATTAAATTAAGGAGCATTTTAGGTTAACTCTTAGGTTTTTATTTCTAGGTTTAGTTAACCGTTACTCCACATTTGTTACATATAGGCACACACTAGGCACAAGTTTAAAATAACAATACAAGTATAAGATAATAAAATATGATTTTGATAGTTTTTATTTTAGGTAACAATGCCTCGAATCACCGGCCTAGATCACCAAAATACCCGCAACTACATTCCACTCATATAAAATGAATTCAATCAACCATTACGAAACACCATTGCAAGTCTTGAAAAACGATACTTTCATGAGGGTCGGGTTGTGAGTCAAAATTTTGAAAATATGGGTCATCTTATTGCCAAATTTAAGTTAATTGGTTTTGAATGTTTGGTGAACATAAACAAACAAATTATTCCTCGCTTTGTTATTGAGTTTTATAGCCAACTCACTTTTGACTATAATTCTAAAGGACACTTTGTTGTCAACTTTGTGATTCAAAATAAGTCATTTTCCCTCATTGTCGAAGAGTTCGGTCATATCTTAAAAACTCTGTTTGAGGCCACGTCTCATACACCGACATGTGGTCACTTGATTACTTGGCAATAAGTACTCCGTCAAAGGGTCGTTATAAAACCATTCCTCCTTCTCCAAGGGTCATAAAGTCTCTTATTAAAACTCCTCGACAAGGTCAAGTAACTCGTACTAAAAATAAGAAAACTATTATGGTCAATGAAACAAAATTTTAACTCGCGGATATTTTTTTTTTTCAAAAACTCATATGAAATCGTTTGTTGTGTCTCGTTTTTAATGTTCTTATTGTGTTGAAATTGTATTCATGTAATCATTGTTGTTTTGTTCTAGGAGGTCATCGATGAAACATGTCCTCTGCTGTCTGTTTGTCATATGCTTTATTACATTGAAACCTGTACAAAGTATAATCTAGCATTCTTCATTCTTAAATTAATAGAAGGGATTAGAAACAACCCTAAAGTCATTCTACCCTATGGAATGCTTTTAACTAGATTATTCAATCATGTTACGTCAAACTTTCCCGAGTTAGCAATTGATCACTACATCTTGTATGATCGAGTCATGCACCCCCTCGCTCCTCATTGCGAGTGAAAGACGTTTCGGATCATGGCACGGAATATGTCGTGAGACAAAATCCTAGCTCCTGCTTCCACCGCCTCTTATATATATATCTTCATCTCAATTCTACTTAAATGAAAATGATGAAGAATATTCTCATTCTAGCACTCCTTTATTACCTTAATTCGTTAGCTCTTTGTCAAATGTTGTCCCTAGAGTCTTTGAAAACCTACCTCATGAAAGTCGATCTTTAAACACATACCAAACCGAAATCATAAATGTTGATCCCCTTTTAGATGTTTGATTAGCTTGTTAAAGCTTTAGTTATCTTAGATAAATCTAAAACAACTCTGATAGAAACCCTAAGTAATATTGTATAGAGTATGGCAGACAACGTAATCTTTATACACCAGAAGAAACAATGTGACAGTAACACAAGAACTTTTCTCTAAACTTTTAATATATTGAATGATTCACAAAACAACTATATGTTTTGCCTAAATAACTATGACTTTTCTATCTTGGATTCGTTATCTCTAACTATACCGTAAGGGTTCCTTTTATACACCAAGGAAACCCTAATGGGTTTACAAAACGTGTTAAGTGATCATGCTTATCTATTCCTAGTATAACTCATGCATATCACATAAGCAGTACTAACTATAATATACTAACAGTACAAACTATTAACTAACAGTATTAACTATACTGGCAGTACTAACAATGCACTGGCAGTACTAACTATTATAACTAGCAGTACTAATGACTTAGTCTATATTCTTCAATCTTCAGCAGTAGTATAAAATCTTCAATGGCAGTACTAAGTCCATCAGCAGTATAAACGTGTAGAAGCTTTTAATTCCCAACTTAGTAAGAGCCTTATCATAAACCTGCTTAGTCTGTTTGAGATCTTGCTCCAAGCTGGTTACTTTTTCAGATAGTTTGGTACATAATTTCGTCAATTCATTAAGTTTCTCGCTGTCCTCATCACTTCTAGGTGTGTAACCTCCTAAAAGAGGTAGATCATTAGACTTTTAGATGCAGCCTCAAACCTAGTTTGAGCATCTACATCCCTAATATGGTAACTTGGCACCTGGGACCACTACCTGAACCAAATCTCAAAGGACTTAATTCATTAAGTGTTACCATGGATTGGGTATTAGTTTATGTTACCACTGTCCTGCTCTGTTTTAAAGCTAGAAGCAGTAGTGGCAGCCCTTTCCATTCTGTTACCCAACTCCTTATGGACAGCCTCATCACCAACCTTTGTCAGGGGGACCACCAGACTGAGGTACCTTAGTGTCCCGACCTCTTTTAATTTTCCTATGTGTTTGACACTTTTTGTCTGATGTTACAAAATTTTCCAATCATACTTGAGTGCATAATAGACATCACGAGCCTCCCCTTAAACAATACTTCACTTGATAATAGACAATCAATTTTGCTTATCCTGCAAATGTTAGTCCAAACCCAAAGAAAAACCATTAATCCATAAGCTAGTTTATTAACTAGCAGTATTAATTTTGGTCTAGCTAGAAGTACCAATATTGAACCTACCAATATTAATATTTTGTCTCTGTCCTAACTAGTATTATGTGTTTTTCTCCAATAAATACATGCCAAACAACGATTGTCTCTCTTCATCTCATAACACACTAGAATGAAGATAGGTTAGGACATGTGATAACTTCATGAGGATCTATATTTATGCATAACCCATGAATAGAAGTCAAAACTGTTAGTCAAACCAAAATACTAATTTTGACCCATTTCTTTCCAAAGTTAACCTTCAGTCATCCTAAAAACTTAGTTAAAAGAATAGTTTTTGGCAAACTTTAGCATTCAAGGATATTGAGAATTCTTTACTAGGTAGTCGTTTTGGCCTGAAGATAGCTCTTTTTTCCATTTATATTTTCATTATTTTTTTTGTTTTTTCTTATTTCTTTTTTGTCCCAAATCTTTCTTGATCTGTCTTGACATGGTGAGAATTGATGACCATTTGTGTGGTCGGAATTGACAACAACACTAAAGGACTTTCATGTCTTTCATCAATATCCTACCCTAAAACTCCAGCATTTTCATCAAGATCAGTATTCCTTTATAAATCAAAAGTAGCCTCTTAACTTAAACCTGCAAAATGTTAGTTCCAAACACAAAGAAATACAATCCAAAACATCTTGCATAATACTCATAAGAGAATTAATTTCTCTTTGGGACCCAAGCCATTACTGACTTGATCTAATGTTGGGGTCAACATTAGTCAATTGCTTACAAATGTATGATCCATTGTTTTTGGAGACATGATCTAGTACTTTAATTTTAGGTCTCCAAACCCAGCATGCTTTGGACTTAACAACATTAATCCTTTGTTCCCTCAACGTACTTGTCACTCTCTTTTTCCTTTAGCAGTATTAACTAGAATTTACCTTGACAGTTTTAACTTTGTTATTCAAATTTCTGTTTTTAGAAAAATTTCTATTTTTAAGTGTTGTTTGTTGGTAAAAAGGTCTTCTTAATGGTGAATGTGACTTTTGAAAAGCATTTGTCCTTGGTTTGGCAACATTTACAGAGGGTACAGCAGTATTGAATGACCTAGCAGCACTAACTGGTGCTGTAGTTCTTGAAAAGCTTTGCCTAGCAGTACTAAATGGTACTAGGCCAGACTTGGTTAAAACTGCTGTTGGAGCAAAATTCCTTCTAGAATTAGAAATTTTTTGATGATTGACCCTCATTGCATTAGTCCAAACTGGTCTAACTTCCCTTTGACCAGTTCCCTTTTTCACATTGTTCAAAACAGGTTTTTGTACCATCCTTTTATCATGAAAATCACAGTCTTTAATTAGATGATTAAAACTCCCACACACAAAACAAGCTTTTGGTGTAAACTGAAATCCAACTCCTAATTTTTTAGGCATTGGGGTATTCCAGCTTGTACTGTTGTTCCTAGGGTTTTGACTAACTTTCCTAGGTTGATCAGCTTGCTTAGGTTTTTGAACATTAAGAGATTCTAACACAACAGTCTCATCGTCATCACAAACAGAAACCTAATCTTCAATTATTGGAGTATCTGAAGTTTTCTTAACTTCTTTAGAGACATTTTCACTAACACCCTTATTTATCTTAACACCATATCCTTCAAATTCAGGCTGTTTAAATTTCTCAAGTCCTGAGTTTGATAAATCAATACTAGGAGGTGCAAACAAGCCTATAAGTGGAGGGGGAACAACATTATATCCTAGACCCTTCTTATTGTTATCAGATATTTGATTTCCAATCAATTGATCCAGACTTTTAGAGGCATTTTCAAAGTTGTCAATTTTAAACTGATTATCCTCTTTTTCTTTCTTAAGTCTTTCTACCTGTTTCTTAAGACCATTTATATCTAATTCATTAAATGAAGCATCTCTTTTAAGAACAGCAATCTGATCACAAAGCATACTTTCATTTTTCTTATAAAAGACCAGTTGTTTTTCTACTGAAGCTAAACCCTTTTTATAGCTATCTAAATCATATTCAGACTTATTAAGCTCTATTCTCAACTTATCATACCTAGACTTAAGATCTTCAAAAATTTTAAGACAAGTTTTAGAGCGATTTTTGTTATTTTATACCTCAGAGTCAGAGAAAGCCATAAGTGCAAAGTTGGTAGAAGCCTCCTCATCTGCCATGTAGCTCCAATCAAATCCAGTCCTATCTATAGCTAACATGGCCTTGGAAGAAGATTCTTCCACATTCACTGTTCTTCTTGAGCTATCTTGACTTCTGTTCCTGTTCTCTTGACTCCTAGGATTCTGTCACTCTTTGCAGAAAATGTCTAACTTGAATCAGTTGATTGATACCAATTGAAACATTTCATCCTTTTTCATTGTCATATACCAAGCAGTATCACATTCATTGTTGACATTCTTTTTTACCAGTTCTTTGATAAAATCGTTTCTTGCTTTCGTTATTTTGCAATTAGCTTTAGCAATGCCTAAATTGCCCCACTTTAAAGCCATTTTCAAGGTTTTTTATTGGTTTTTAGTTAATGACGATTTGATAAAACTAGGGTTTTTTTCAAATCAAACTAATTTGAATAAAAGCATTTACTACTGTTTGGTTCGTGTGTTTGTACTGCTAGTATTAAATGAGTTTGTACTACTAGCTTTATGCGATAACGGATAACACACAGCTTGGTTCTCGGATGGGACAAAGATTGAATTAAATTGAAAAAGGTTGTTTTTGAATTTATTAAGATTGAATTATGAAGACGATTGTTTATCACTTATTTGAGGTTGTAGTTGAGTCTTTCTAGGGGGTGTTTTGTTTAACATATCTTAACGTGGGTGTTACATTTAAGATAAAGCTTGTTCGTTTTTATATGGTGTTGACGAAAGACTTGAGAATCTAGAAAATTTAGCGTGTTTTCTTATGATTGCTCTACATGCGCACCACTGGCCTATCACTTAAAGGAGTTACGTTGTAGTGCTCAGTGTCTCATCTAGTTGAGGATTCTTTCAAGAGGTTGCGGTCTACTTATACTTTTGTTTTTTTTTTTTTACCTTTGCAGTATGAGTTCGACGTCACATGGATAAACAAGACATAAGACACAAGTTTGGTAAATTCTACTTCTTCATCAAGTTCGTTATACTCAGTTTTCTTCATCAGTAATCACTACAAAAAGCCTACAGAATTGAAGATGTTCATGCACAGTTTCAGGGGAAGGTCATTACTACTGCTAGTTTAAAATTTCTACTACTTGAGTTCATTATTTGTGTTGAACTTCATGGGGGGTAATTTGAGTCAGTGGAAAGCTTGGATTAAAAGTTTTGATATATGATTTGAAGTTGTAAAGATCAAAGTTGCTCTGATATGTTCCGCTATTGGTTGGAAGACATAAAGGGGAAGATGATTATATGATTTGCAACCTTATGATCATCTAATGGTGGCATGGAATGGAGATTGATAACTTAAGGGGAAGATCTTAAGTTAAAGGAAAGCAGTTTACAAAGGAAGATTGTTTCATTCAGGGAGATCCATAATCTCAACTTCAGGGGAAGTTCGTGCAAGAATTTGTTTGTTTTGTCATCATCAAATAGGGGAAGATTGTTGGGATTTACAGATTTGATGAGACAAAAGAACAAAAGAATGAAACAAGAAGGACTAATTCAGCATTATGGAATTCTAGAAGACTTGAAGGCAAGACTAGTAGTTATCTTCTCATTTCAAATTGAGGTCAAACAAGGATTAATGCTGATTGTAGATTATTACTACTTGTAGATTAATGTTGATTTAGTTTCACTAATAATTAGTCAACCATTTTAATACATTTGACTAATAGGGGGGCAAAGGAGATTGAATACAATGTTGATTGGAATTATGTTTTCTTTGTATGTCTGTGATCTCTCCCTTATATAAAGAGATCATAGACTTTTGTTCTAGTGATCCAGAAAAATAGAGCTCTCCCAATGTGAGTATAGTAAACGTTTCTGCTGTGTGTACACAATAGTTAGCGAGTTAATTGTTTATTTAGCTATAGTTAGTTAGTAGTCTCAAAGTATAGATTTTGGGGCAAAGATGGAAAACGTTTGATAATAAAACCTTGTTTTGTATTATATACTGTTCTTATTACTCCGCTGGCCTTTTTATATTATCTGTAAAACATAGCCCTAGATGGGTTTAAAAGATCTCCACAGGTTGTTATCTTAGAACTGCCTTCATTGACGTGATCTACCCAAGTATCCCTAATACCATACCCAACCTCACTAATCCCCTATCGTCTCGCTTCAGCATCCACTGTGCTGACAAACCATAAACTACCCTCCGACCTCCAGTAGGTCTAGCATGTAGAACATCTCCTCGAATCTCCGTACCTGGAGCCTAGAGCAAACAAGCACGACCTCTTGTGAGGTGGCTGCTCGGACTCGAGAATATCATCCCTACGGTCAACAGGTAGTGGTAGGTATAGAGATGGTGGTAGTGGTGATAGTGGAGGTGATGGTGTGACACAGTATACCGCATCAACAAGGGCCTGAGTCGGAGGCTATCCTGCAGTGTCGGGATTTGGGTTGGACACCAGATGATGGTCAGCATAGTGAGCTACAGGTGGAGGTGATGAACATGTCGTAGGATGAGACGTGCACCTAGCAAGGCACTCCCCTGCAGAGGGTGGTGATAGTGAGATAAGTGGTGATGGTGGTGGAGTAGGCATGGCTAGAAGTCTCTCAACCTCTGCCTCTGGTGGAAGGGATATGGAAGCCTGGGAAGACGAAAACAAAGAGTCCTAGCTCTAGTGTTAGTAATGTCAGTGCGAGAGTGGTGGGTATAACAAGCTCTGTTCCCTCAGGTGGGGAAACAAGCTCAATAGTAGGTACAACCCTAACCAAGTAGAGTCGGCCGGAGCTAAGTGCTCCTCCTCCTCCTTTTCCCTCGTCCTTCCTCGTCCTCATTCCTCATCATCGGCATCATCCCCAAGGGAATCGCCGTTCATCATCATATACATCACATCTCCCCCGTCATCTGGGATAGGTCCAATCCGAAATCAATCCTCTGTATCATCCTTCCTCATGGCTCCTCTGGATCCTCTTCTTGGATCAGAACTTCAACATATACCGTGGTGACCTCCGCAGTAGGTGTACATCAAAAGGAGGTAATGGCTGCTTCCTCTAGACCGGAGGGAAACACATGCTTATCCTCAATGGTATATACTCAGGTTATATTGGTTTCTGGCACGTAGTCAGGGTCATGGTTGTTTGTTATGGAAACATAGCCTCTACGTCATCCTCGTCCTGTGGTACTGGTGGTGTATGTGGCTCCTCGGGGCCTGGTATGTAATCCGGTGATGGTGGGGCTACCGGCTGTATAGGGAGTCCATCGTATCCTAGTACTGATGTAATATCGTGGTATGGAGAACCTCTTTAGATATCTCTCATACGGCTCCCTAAATACCCTTTCGGCTCGGAGTCGTGTAGACGGAAGTGTTAGGTAACCGCAGATGATGCAGAAGACATTGAATACTGTAAAAAGCAAAATAAACTTATATAAGTATTATCTTATAAGACTATTTTAGTAATATACCGTTCGTTATAGTTTTTATACGAGTATATCAATCTGGGGCACTTAGTAAACTTACTAATGCTAAATTAGCACATGTCATCGGGAGCATATATTAGATTTGGACTTCGAGAATTTAATTCCACCCATGTACCCAATAATAAGTTTATGTATGTGTATCCCGTGCTAAATCCCATTGTGAGAAAACAGTGTTTGAAAATGGTTATAGTCCAGACAAAAACTTTTGACCTGGTTCTCTATATCCTTGGCTTGGATACAATTGTAACACCCCCAAATCTGGTTGGTTGCAGCGGAAAATGAATGTTTGAATAGTCAAGAGGGCGTTTATCACTAGATCAATTACACTTGATTGAGGAACGACCACTAAACGTGTCATTTTAAAAAGATTCATTGGATTAACAAAATGCTTGTTCATTACATAAGCTCATGGCTTTAAATTGTTCGACAATATAAGTAAAGATTTCGGTTTATAACAAATGTTCCCAAAATGTAATACGCCCAAATATTTAGTCTAAGAAGTGACCCCCAATGTAGTTGCTGCACCTCAGTCCTTATTGACCTCGAGAAACATGCTTAAAATAACAAAATAAAGTTGATGAATTCATATGTTTATGTACAATCAAAAGTAGGACCGCTAAGATTTCCAAGTGTTATGATTAAGCAACAGATGCAACATCATAAAAAGTAATTCTATTTTTTTTAAGGCTTATGACATCTTGAAGCTCGTCATGTATGAATGCAAATAATCAAATTTGCCAACAATACCCTGTGACTATGTAATGTTTCTAACCGCAAAATCCCAAATTCGACATGGTATTTCGTTTGTGTTCTGGCAAACTGGCACAGTGACGCGTTACGTCAACCCAAACGGGGATGTCATTTCCCGATTAAATCTTTTTATTAACATTCGCGCTCACAATCTATAATTGACAGTTCATGATAATGGGCTTCTTAGTGGGTTATCTGCTACTTAGGCAAACACGTAATCAATTGTATATAAAATGACAATTGCGTCTAATTGTAAAACAAAGCATGTTCTCACCCCAAAGATGTAAATCATTTAAATAATTGTAAAACATGGGGCTATGAACTCACCTTAGTAAATAGTCCTTTGAAAATGATAATTATATCAGTATGACGAAGAATGAATCAACACCGTTCAAATACCTAAGTAATACGGCCAACCTTAGTCTACAAAGTTTAGGCTAACGAGTCACTGCATAAACCATAATAAATTTGCTATTAGTTTATATATATACTGTTATCTACTTGTATGGTGGTTATTTGTACACGTTTATTGTATTCATTTTCATTAGTTTGCTCTTGGAAGGTGTACGACTATATTACTTTAAGTTTACAAGGTTGTTAAGCATTACATAATAAAGTACACATATTTATCATTCGCGTGACTTTAGTTATATATGTTATCTGTATTAATATCACGACTAGTCTGATACCCATAAGTGTTTATTTTAAATCACCTAATTTATATTAAATACCCTTAGGGTTTCATTATTAGCGTGAAAAACAGTCCTTAAAGTTCGCAAAATAGGATATTTACCGTTTACACCCCTTAGTTCTCCATATTTATACGTTTAGACCGCTTCTATTGTTACAAAAAATTAACATTTGTAGGATTCTTATGAGTACCAAATTGTCCATTTACTTCAGGAGAGTGTCAAAAAACTAGTTTATTTAATTACATAGCAGTAATTATAAAATATGCTTCGCTCTTAGTATCTAAACTCTTCTAGCAGTATAACTTCTGTTGTCTAGTAGCTTAACTCTGCTACGCTGTTCTATCTTCTGCTAACAATACTAACTTCTTAGCCGTTGGAGTTTTAACGCTTCTATTTAGCTCGTATCTCATACAACCCTATTAGCGATGTTGCATAATTCGTGTTGTGTGAGTTTGTTTGAGCTCGTTGTTGGACACAAGCGAATGTTCAGGAATGTGGTCAAAAAACAATATTATGAATTACACTCTAGCAGTTTATTAACAATATGCTAGCAATTCTACTATGGCTAGCTAGTACTAAATTATGCTAGCCTAGCTACTAACTTCTGCTAACTTATTTCGACATTAGCACAAAATACACCTTGTTCGCATATACTAGAGTGTACACATCACTTTATTGATGCATAGACGTGTTTGTTAAGTATTATGTATACGTGACATGAAAGTGTTTCCGTTTCCATAGATCGTTTATCAAACTATCGGTATAAATATTTCGTGGTGCATGTCATATTTAAACATTCATGCTTATACACAAGATCTTTGTTACGTGCCTTATGGCTTTTGGTTCACCACACAAGTCAGATATGTTGTATATTGTAAGACGTGGACATGGGTAGTTGTCATGCTAGGCACGACCCATTTTAGCTAGTTAAAACACATGAATAACCGTGCCCTTATGACATCATGAGCATACATGAAACTTGAATATGAACGTAGGCTAAGACACTTATAAGGGTCTATCTTCTGAACGTTGTGTTTCGGTCGGTCGTGGTAGAAATCGCTTGTATACCCCTAAGCCTTAGCTTTAAACCGATATCTTTCTTTGCTTTTTAAACCATTAAAGTTTATTAAACGCTTAGCTGATGATTAATTTTATAGTGTGATGTCGTTTTTTGGTTTGTGTGGATAGTGTCTAGATGTGGTGACCCGAAACACAACTTAGTAGCAACAAGGTTGGTTTTTGCTAGGGTGTTGTTAAATGTAGTGAGTGTGGAAACACTCTTTAGTTGTAAGTCTCTATATTTTATAGGAGGATTTTCACCATACCACTTCCTTAAAAACCATGTTCATTTGCTAGCTAAGAGTAGTAGTTTAGAACTTGTGGTGTTAGTTTTTAAGGTAGTTTAGGCTTTTTTAGTACATGTATTAATGAGTTTTGTGATGTATATGATTATGCAAGATTAATGCAAAGATTTGCTTTGGGTGGTTTGTGTGTTATGTCTGCGGGTATCAAGGGACAAGAGGGCAGTAAAATGGTTATTAACCCTTGGGTAAATAAGGCTAACTAGGAAACATATTATACTGTTTTAATATATAACATGGGTATGTAGACAAGTACTCTTTAGGGTATCATTAGAGATTATTCTAGTTGCTTTAGTCCCTCATTTCGCGGCCAACATAGGCTTTTTAACACAAGAATTGAATTGTTAATTTTGTGATTAGGTTTAACAGTGTATTGGTCTTGAGTTCTAGGTAAGTCTAGTATTTCCAGGGGGATCCTGTGTTCTGATGTGCTTTTTATGCGAAACGTAAGCCTTTTACTGTTGACAATAAAATAAAAATCTGCAAAGTTATATAATTATCTTCTTAATAATTATATAAAACTTGAGTTGACGGTAAAACCTTAATTTATTTGGTGACGCCGTTACGTTAAATGATTATCTTAGTTACACGATTTTAGCTTAAAAAGTTAAATTAAAAGTAAACGCGTGTCGGACGCTAAAATAAATCAGTAAATGGATCATATGAGTCGGTTAAAAAGACTTGAAAGAATTGAGAAGATGGTTACATAGACCATCAACCGGTCTCCTACATTATTAGGACAATTGAGAAGGATTTGTTTAGGCTGAATCAGGTGTTTCATTAGGATCATCGAAGCAAAGTTGTCACGGTAACAACAATGAATCTTATCTATAACAAGCTCCACAAGACCGAACATCTTTGTAAATCCCATACATGATGATAGAATTAAAGAGGGATAAAGAAATTCGATGAAGAGCGAGTGCGCATGCACTAAAAATAAAATAAGAGAAATAAAAAGAAAAAATATTTTTGGTAACCGATAATCAAACAAGTGTACGGTAGCTCTCTAGAAAACGCACAAAGAAGCGGAGGAGCGGGTAAGCGCGAAGCGTTTTAAAAACCTTCTCCTTTCGGGTCGAAGTTCGTAGGATCGACCCTCCTTATACCTCTCTTATAGTTTGTAATCTAAAGGTGAGCCGAAATCACAAGTGACACAACGGTTGATTTTGTTGCTTTTCAATTTTTTTGGTATTTTTGATTAATTGAAAATATTCACAAATGAAAGCGATAACTTCACGGGGAAGGGTCTTCAAACACTAATCTTCGAACGTAAACACGAGAATCGCACATACCTCCCCGGCAACGGCGCCAAAAATTGATTCGATAAATTAATATATATAATATATAATATAAATATATATAATAAGAATTATCAAAATATCAATTAATAAGAGTGAGTAAGTATTCCGTAAGGCTTTAAGAAGGAAAATTGCTTTTGACCAAAGCAAAATCCAAAAAAACCCTTCCCGGGTCGTTTCCCGACGAGGCGTGAATTGAGAATCGAGTTTAAGTTTGTGATCGCGTGTTTGAATGATTCAATGATTTTTTGGATTCTATTTCTACAAATAAGATGCAAAAACAAGTAAAGGCAAGCCTAAGACGAAAGCAATTAAAGCAAAAACATGAAAAACAATAACGGGATCAAAACCCGAGCTTTAAAAACATAAACTATCAAATTGTAACCCTACAAAAGCAAATTTAATTTTTAAAGGTCCTAAATGATAAAAGAAAATTTTTAAAAAAAAGAATTATATTTTTTTTTACTTTTATTTTATTTATTATGAATTAAAAACAGTTTTAATCTAAATTAAATATTAAAAATATTAAACTAAT
>BQNB010095617.1:0-25824 GCA_026074375.1 Tanacetum coccineum
AGTACGGTTTGCAAACCCGGTTCATTAAGTCCATGAAAACCGCTGGTGCATTGGTTAACCCAAAAGGCATAACCGTAGACTCAAAATGTTCGTATCTCGTTCAAAATGCGGTCTTTGGAATGGCATCCACATGCACTCTTAGCTGATGATAACCTGAATGAAAATCTATCTTTAAGAAAGGACACGCTCCTTGTAACTGATCAAACAAGTCATCAATCCTAGGGAGTGGATAACGGTTCTTAACAGTAAATTTGTTCAACTCTCTACGATCAATACACATGCGAAAAGAACCATCCTTCTTCTTCATGAATAACACAAGTGCTCTTCACGGAAAATGACTAGGTCATATGAAACCCTTGTCTTGCAACTCTCGAAGTTGTTGAGACAATTCTTGCATTTCTGAGGGTGCTAGACGATATGGAGACTTTGCGACCGGCGTCGCTCCATGAACTAAGTCTACGCAGAACTCAACTTGTCGTTGCGGTGGTCATCGACAAATCTTCCGGAAACACATCAATAAATCTCGTACGACGGAAATATCACTCAATTTCGGTTTATCTACCATTTGTGTTCATTAAGGTTTTCACGACTCCTTGGGTACGTTCACAATAAACCCAGTATCTCATCACATTCCAACGGTATCCTAACCACCTTCTCATGACATACTATCACAAACTTCCTCTTGTACAGCTAGTCCATTCCCACAATCACATCAAAGTTTCCATGACTCAACGGTATGAACGAACTCCAAGGGTTATGAACGATCGAATAGGATAACAAACGAATATCAAATCAAAGGCTAGAATACATATAGGGGATTCCACATATGCAAATAGCCGTGGATCAAATGATATAAGAATCCTTCGAAAGAAAGGATATGTATATGTACCGAGTGAACACGCGAACGAAAAATAATCAACATGCGGTACTACGAAAATGAACACATAACAAATATCGATACGAAAGCGGAAATTTTTATTCCATTATCGACTTTAGCGAAAGGGACCAAATTTAAATAACGTTTTTTTTATAAAAATCAATTTAAAATAAAGAAGTCACTTTAAGTATAAAAAAATCATTTTAAAGAATAAATAAAATTGTCTTAAATGTAATCTTTATAAAATTCATTCTGGTTGTCATAAAAATCTAGAGATGGTTATCTAATGGTGTATCGTACCTTACCACTATGAATCACTTTAAACCTGCTTTTTATAATAAAATAAAATTTATTTAACCACTCAACAATTTTCATATCCTATTTGCATAGGCCATTTAACATATTATATTTATAAATATCATTTTAAACAGAGTTTTCTCCAAACAACAACACAATACTTCCAAAGGGTTTTTATAATTAGACATCAATTATAAAATATGTTACTCAAACAAAGGACACCATAATACCAACACGAATCGTAAAACACCATACAGACCCTAACACAATTCTATTGTTTGAAAATGAAAGAAAATACCAGGAACCATATACTCAAAATAAAATCAAACGAACTCGTACAAGAAAACTCATGCAAGACGTTACGTACCCAAAAGAAAACGTAAGGTCTTATCCAAAATAACGATCAACAGAGCAAACCTAAAAGCATCGATACTAACACGTCGCCAACAGGTTACGAAAACCAAGGGATATACAAAATGGAGTAATGATCCACACTAATATGTTAGGATCAAATTAGTGCTTAGAGAAACCTTTGTACTATTACGAGTTAAATCTAATGCAACGAAAGAACTAACAAAACGCGCCTATATCCTAAAGAGTATATCCGAACAAACAATATACATCAAGACGTCGAATAGGAAAAATCGGGTATCCTTACTAACAAAGTACGATGAAGGGATGCTAAGTTTAGACTTAGGAAATCCGAACAAACAACCGAGCAACGAGCAACCACAATAATAGTAATACTAGGTATCTACAAATGCTAGATAGAAGGGAAACTTACTATCTATACAACTCAAATTAAACATATCCTCCAATTAGGAGTAGAGAATAATTCATTCATACCCATACCACCATCTTTATCATGAATACACATATAAAAAAATATATTACACTACCACCTTACAACCAAACACAAATAAATGCAATCATGGTCACAAGTCTACGTGTGTGATGCCTTTATAATTATGTTGGCCACCATAATTATAAGTGTTTCCTTTCACACGTGTACTTTCTTCAAGGACTAACCATTCCAATATAATTCAATTAAGCACATATACCACATTGCACATCTTAAACCACTCCAACTTAACACATAGAGGATGCTCCATTAAATAACTATTTGCTTATATCAAAATAAAAATCGAAACGACATAAAGGAACGAAAGTCTCGCAACAATTCCCAAAATATGAAATATCTAAAAGAAATAATCAATAACAACATGACAAGATAAAGGACAGGATAAACTTATGCTGGGCCTTGCTTGGTTTTGACTTTGTCTCAGCAAGAATCACCCGACTCTAAGGGTTCAGCCCTATTACGCGCATCTGAAAAACGATCAACTATCCTATCTTCGGTTCCACAAGAGGCTCCTTATAACGCTTAAGTCCAATTGGGAAAACGGTTCCCCAATGAGACTTCTTACGGGTAGGGGAAAACATAGCTAAAATACTAAGAAAGTACTCCCTCCATCCTAAAATTATTGTCCTCCGACAAAAAACACACAGTTTAAGAAAAGTTTATTTATTACTTAATTCTCTTTCTTACTTTTTGGCAGAATGACAATTTTACCCTTAGCTAATCAATTAAAGTCTTCTTTGATGTTTGTAATAATAACTTTAAATAAGGGTAATATAGTAAACTTGATTAAACTTCCTTATCTATTTTTAGTAGTGGACAATTAAATTAGGACATCCCAAAAAGGAAACGTGGACAATAAAAATGAGACGGAGGGAGTAATACATATCATATCAGATAATGATAGGCAAAATAACTAAAATGACAACTTAGCAAAATACGAGATATATAAGTTATGCAAAAATGTGGGAAGCATAGCAGTTATAGCATTAAACACTTAAGCCCTAAATGCATCTTCATGAAGGACCCCTAGGTTATAGTTTAGGCTCAACCACCTACTTCTCTATAACCATTAGCTCTGATACCAATCTGTCACACCCCGCCTAGGCGGAAACACGAGGCGTAACATTATGGATATCATGACAACACAATGGTGTCAACAATAGAGAGAACTAAAAAAATAGATAAACAAATGAGACACAATGAAATAACAACCAAGTATCAAACAATTCAAATGACATAAATAAAATCTCTAGGAGAATGACTCCGTATGTAAGCCTACGGTCTCACTAGCCACTCTGCCTAACTTCAACATCCTCAAGATGGTTACTTGAAAATGATGCTTAAAATGTCAACACAAAGGTTGGTGAGAGTCATAGGTTTAAGACACAAAAATTAAAGCTTATAAACATATACTGTGATTAATGCAAACATGGCAAGACAATTACTGTACTATCATACAAGCTAACATGCAAATGTAACCATAACAAGCATGGGAACGGAACGTGTCCCTCGATCCAACAAGTATCAACACTTGGGTAGGAACGTTACCCCTGATCCATTAAAACCATCACTTCACATGGGTAGGAACGTTACCCCCGATCCAATATCACAACAAATGGGTAGGAACGTTACCCCCGATCCAAATACACATAAGCATTTAGCACGTAACATACAATAGCCAAGTATAGTCCATACACTTTCAAAATAAAGACACATAATCACAGTAATTAGAACATTTCAAATCCATTTGCATCATTTCCATCCCAATTTAAAAGCGATGTGAAAAGAGGGACTATGAAACTCACCTGAATACTCAAACACAGCTTCCAAATCTCAACACGCAACTATACAAATAAATAAACACGGTTACACGCGACCAAGCTAAATGGCTCTAGCTACATGTAACCACACATATGTTGGATGTCTAAGGGATTAGCTATCAATCATGGGTCCAACCCCGACCCATGCCCAACTTAACCATCTCTTAACACTTTACACTAGACTACTTATATATTAGATTCAGATTGTGGGACTTTTGTGTCTTTACATACTCAAAACCCTTACTTAATGACCTTCATAATTTATACCAAAAATCACCCATGTTCATTTATGAGTATATTAACTACCTTGTGATTCCTAAGTATTACTTACATGTGTATCTAACTTAAATAAAATCAAACTTCAAAACTGTCCTAATTCGGATCTGATTGCACACTAAAATGTATCACTCTAACTACCATACTTATACATGCTTTCAAAGGCTAATTTTCACTGGATTATCAATAGACATATGTAACTTAACTACTGTAGAAGGGCTAAGCTTAATTCCATTTTTAAGTATAGGTTTTACCCTCCCAAACATGACCTAATTCTGACCTGTATTTACTGTTTTAATAACTTTTAGTATAAAAATTATTTGATTGACTTTCGACCTTAAAAACCTTTGAGGATGGATTTTCTAGAAAGTAGACTCTTTTGGCTTATTCATAGACTCAAGAAACATATCAATATTCGTTTTTATCACCAAGATAACAGTCGTTGAACACGACCCAAATTTCTACGTAACCCTAAATCTAGTTTTAACATAAATCTAACCAAACCACAAGCATGCATACACATCTAATTCAATCCTAAGCATACTACAATCATAATATATCATAATCATTTTGTATTTTAATTAAAACACTAGATCCATCATAATTAGAGTTACATGAGTACATTAATTAACTGGAAAAAACTACTTACTTTGATTCTTAGCACCTAACAACCAATCTTGAGGGTTCTTGGATCAAAATATTGGTTCTTCCTTGTTCTTAGGGATGGGTCAACATAAATAAGGGTTATGGGGGCTGAGTTATGTCATTCATAGGGTTTAAGGATCCCTTATCCAACTAACTAAAATCCTAATCATAGCCCAACTCCTAAGATAAGGCCCAAAATTTCTCTCTTTTTTTCTTGGGCCGTTTTCTACATATACATACATTTATTATTTTATTTTCTTAAATCTATTTATTACATAATTACTTACATTACCTTAAGTTTTATAAAAAAAACTAAGCTAGTTTGAGTAAACCTTTTTACATAAACGCTACTTACTACACTTTCTAAAAATAACGTTCATTTCGCAAATTCACTTTCTATTTATGGAAAGTTTACTGTAAACTTCCATATTTCACTCACATGCTTCATTTCCAATAACTTACACTTCTTATAAATGGTTAACTCTTAAAAACCAAGAATTGACGTAGCAAGGCATGCATCACGTCTTGCATTTCCACTTATCACCACAGTGAACAAATGCGGAATACTTTACACCAATCTATATGCACACAAAATAAGATAATCATTTACCTCGAAAATGACATCATGCACATCATGTTAAACCACTTCAACTACATATAGAAACCATAACACGCAAGAAACATCAAATGGACAATTAGCCATTTCTAAAGGGTTTAAACTTAACATGCTAATCACGGTTGTCACAACCACAATGGTGTCAATCACCCCGTAGGCCGAAACACGAGTAATACTATTAGGTATTTAAATTGATTTTATAAAAACATTATTTAATTTGGTCTTTCGAGTAATGTCGATAATTAGTATAAGAATTTTCGTCTTTCGTATTGATATTTTTTCATGTGTTTATTTGTAGTGGTACGCCTGTAGATTTTCTTTCATTTGCGCTTTCACTCGGTTTATATATGTATCCTTTCTTTCAAAGGATTCTTATGTCATATGATTCACGTCTATTCGTATATGTGGAATCTCCTATATGCATTCTAGCCTTTGACTGATATAGTTTGTTATCATATTTGATTGTTCTGGTACCCTTCTTTTTTTAGAGTTCATTTGTACGTTGAGTCATGGAAGCTTTGATGTGATTATGGGAATGGACTTGTTGTCCAAGAGGAAGTTTATGATAGTATGTCATGAGAAGGTGGTTAGGATTAACGTTGGAAGTGATGAGATATTCGGGTTTCATGTTGAACGTTCTCAGGTTGTTGTGAAACCTAATGAACACAAAGGTAGGTGAACCGAAATCGAGTGATATTTCTGTTGTACCAGATTTTATTGATGTGTTTTTGGAAGATTTGTCGATGACCACCGCAACGACAAGTTGCGTTCCGTGTAGACTTAGTTCATGGAGCGACGCAAGTCGCGAAGTCTCCATATCGTCTAGCACCCTCAAAAATGCAAGAATTATCTGAACAACTTTGAGAGTTGCAAGACAAGGGTTTTATATGACCTAGTCATTTTCCATGGGGAGCACCAGTGTTGTTTGTTAAGAAGAATGATGGCTCTTTTCGTATGTGTGTCGATTATAGAGAATTGAACAAGTTAACTATTAAGAATCGATATCCTCTCCCTAGAATTGATGACTTATTTGATCAACTACAAGGTTCATGTTATTTCTCCAAGATATATCTTTGATCGGGTTATCACCAGCTCCGAGTACATGAGGATGATATTCCAAAAACCGTGTTTCGAACAAGGTATGGACATTTTGCATTTACCGTTATGCCTTTCGAATTAACCAATGCACCGGCGGTCTTTATGGATTTGATGAACCGAGTCTGTAAACCGTATTTAGATAAGTTTGTTATTGTATTCATTGATGACATCTTGATCTACTCAAAGACTAAGGAAGATCATGAAGTACATTTGAGGTTAGTTTTAGAATTATTGAGGAAGGAGAAGTTGTATGCTAAATTCTCTAAGTGTGAGTTCTAATTGCAAGAAGTGAATTTACTTGGTCACGTGGTTAATCAGAGTGGTATTCACGTGGACCCAGGTAAGATAGAGGCAGTAAAGAATTGAAAAGCTCCTACGATATCGTTTGAGATTCGATCATTTTTGAGGTTGGCAGGTTACTATCGTCGTTTCATCGCAAATTTCTCTAAGATTGCTAAACCTCTTACCTCGTTGACTCAGAAGAACCAACAGTATGTGTGGGGTGTGGAACAAGAAAAGGCTTTCCAGACTTTGAAAAATAATTTGTGTGATGCGCTGGTATTGTCACTTCCTGATGGAGTTGAAGATTTTGTAATTTACTGTGTTGCTTCGAATCAGGGATTAGGTTGTGTGCTTATGCAAAGAAATAAGGTAATTGCTTATGCGTCAAGACAGTTAAAAATCCACAAGAAGAATTATAAAACACACCATCTAGAGTTGGGAGTGGTAGTGTTTGCTCTAAAAACCTGGAGACAGCATTTGTATGGTACAAAAAGTGTCATTTACACGGATCATAAAGTCTCCAACACATATTTGATCAGAAGGATTTGAATATGCGTCAAAGGAGGTGGATTGAATTATTTAGTGATTATGAATGTGAAATTCGCTATCATCCGGGTAAAGCGAATGTGGTGGCTGATACATTGAGTAGGGAGGAATGGGTGAAACCTAAACGTGTATGGGCAATGGCTATGACTATTCAATTTGGAGTAAAAGGAATGATACTGGCAGCTCAGGGTGAGGCGTTCAATCAGGAGAACGTATTTGCAGAAAGGTTACATGGTTTAGATCAGCAGATGGAAAGGAAAGGAGACAGAAGTTTATACTTTATGGATCGAATATGGGTTCCGTTAGTAGGAGGTCACGATGCGATATGGGTTGTAGTTGATAGATTGACCAAATCAGCACATTTTCTGGCAATACGTGAAGATTATAGTATGGAGAAATTGGCGAGGTTGTACACCGATGAAATTTTCACGCGTCATGGAGTGCCTGTGTCGATTATTTTAGGTCGTGATGCACGGTTTACATCACGTCTCTGGCAAACATTTCAAAAAGCCTTAGGAACAGGATTGGATATAAGCACGACTTATCACCCTCAGACAAATGGACATAGTGAGCGTACAATTTAGACGTTGGAGGATATGTTAAGGGCATGTGTGATAGACTTTGGTGGCAGTTGGGATGTCCACCTACCGTTAGCTGAATTCTCTTATAATAACAGTTATCACACTAGCATTCGGTGTGCTCCATTCGAAGCACTATATGGAAGAAAATGTAGGTCACCCGTGTTATGGGCTAAAATTGGGGAAGGTAGTTTTGATTGGACCCGTATTGGTGCAGGAAACGACTGATAAAGTAGTGGTTATAAAAGAGAAGCTCAATGCAGCGAGAGATCATCAAAAGAGCTATGCTGACAACAGGCGCAAACCGTTGGAATTTGAGGTTGAAGTTCGTGTGATGCTAAAGGTGTCGCCTTGGAAGGGCGTGATTTGTTTTGGGAAGAAGGGTAAGTTAGCCCCGAGGTATGTAGGGTCAATTGAGATTTTTGAAAGGATCGGTCCTGTAGCATATCGGTTAAGATTGTCCGAGGAATTAAGTGGTGTACATGACACATTTCACATGTCAAACCTAATGAAGTGTTTGGCGGATGCTAGCCTGCATGTGCCATTGGATGAGACTAAGGTTGACAAAACTCTTTGTTTTGTTGAGGAACTTGTAGAGATTATGGACCATGAAATTAAGAGTTTAAAACGTAGTAAAGTGTGGTCCCGAGTTTACTCGAGAGCGCGAAGATTATATGAAGTCTAAGTATCCTCAGTTGTTTGTTGATCGTGCTGATGAATCGGCTAGTTTAATCTCGGGATGAGATTTCCTAAAGGAGGGGATACTGTGACAACCGTGATTTGAGCAGGTTAGTTTATACCTTTAGAAATGGCTAGGTGTCCATTTTGTATGTTTCTTGCGTGCTATGTGTTCATTATGTAGGTTGAAGTGGTTTACGTATGTGCATGATGTCATTTTAGAGGTAAATGATTATCTTATTTTGTGTGCATATGAGTTTGGTGTTAAGTATTCCATTTATTCACGTGTGGTGATAATGGAAATGAAAGACCTGTTGCATGCATCGCTACGTCAATTCTTAGTTTTTAAGAGTTAAGCGTTTATGAGAAATGTAAGTTATTAGAAAGGAAGCATGTGAGTGAAATATAGAAGTTTGTAGCAAACTTTTTAAAAATAGAAAGTGGTTTGGTGAAATGAAAGTTATATTTAAAAAGTTTAGTAAGTTGCGTTTAAGTAAAAATGTTTAATCAAACTAGCTTAGGTTTTTATAAAAACATAAGGTAATGAAGTAAATTAGTTAATTAATAAATTAATAAAAAAAATATAAAAATATAATTATAGGGGGTGGCGGATCGGTTTTGTTGGGTTTTAGGGGTTTAAAAGTCAAATTGTAAATATAGGGGGATAAGAATACATTAAGATAAGTATTAACAAAACCTAGCTCATAATTTTCTTCCTCCCCTCCCCTTATGCCGTCGAACTCAGCCCCAAAACCCTAAGAAGAATCGATTTTCATTGCTAGATCCAAGAGTCAATCAAGAGTGTTGTTTAGGTGCTAATAATCAAGGTAAGCGTGTTCATCCTAGTTTAAATAATGCATGCATGTAACACTTATGATGGTGGATTCTAGGGTTTCATAAAATATAGAATATTAATGATATTTAATGATGCTAGAGTGATTAGGGTTTGATTAGGGTCATGTTCAATGACTGATATCTAGATGATAAAAACGTGTATTGACATGTTTCTTAAGTCTATGAATAATCCAAAAGAGTCTACTTTCTAGAAAATCCGGCCTCAAAGGTTTTTAAGGTCGGGAAGTCATTCAAACAATTTTTATACTAAAAGTTATTAAAATAGTAAATACGGGTCAGAATTAGGTCATGTTTGGGAGGGTAAAACCTATACTTAAAAGTGGAATTAAGCTTAGCCCTTATACAGTAGTTAATTTCCATATGTCTATTGATAATCCCGTGAAAATTAGCCTCTGAAAGCATGTCTAAGTATGGTAGTTAGAGTGATATATTTTGGTGTGCAATCAGATCCGAATTAGGACAGTTTTGAAGTTTGATTTTATTTGAGTTAGTTACACATGTAAGTAATACTTGGGAATCACAAGGTAGTTAATATACTCATAAATTAACATGGGTGATTTTTGGTATAAATTATGAAGGTCATTAAGTAAGGGTTTTGAGTACGTAAAGAGACACTAAAATTCTGCAATTCTGATTTAATTATAAGTAGCTAGTGTAAAGTGTTAATGAGATGGTTAAGGTTGGGCATGGTGTCGGGGTGACCCATGATGGTTAGCTAAAACCTTAGACATCCATCAAATGTGTGTTACATGGACTAGAGCTTTTAGCTTGGTCGCGTGTAACCGTGTTTATTTATTTGTATAGTTGCGTGTTGAGATTTGAAAGCTGCGTTTGTGTATTCAGGTGAGTTTCATAGTCCCATTTTTACTTTGTTTTCTTGGAATGGAAATGATGCAAATGGATTTGAAATGTTCTAATTACAGTTATTATGTGTCTTTATTTTGAAAGTGTATGGACTTTACTTGGCTATTGTATGTTACGTGCTAAATGCTTATGTGTATTTGGATCGGGGGTAACGTTCCTACCCATTTGTTGTGATATCGGGATCGAGGGTAACGTTCCTACCCATGTGAAGTGATGGTTTTAATGGATCGGGGGTAACGTTCCTACCCAAGTGTTGATACTTGTTGGATCGAGGGACACGTTCCGTTCCCATGCTCGTTTTGGTTACATTTGCATGCTAGCTTGTATGATAGTACAGTAATTGTCCTGCCATGTTTGCATTAATCACAATAATTGTTTATAAGCTTTGATTTTCGTGTCTTAAACCTATGACTCTCACCAACCTTTGTGTTGACGTTTTAAGCATCATTTTCAGGTAACCATCTTGAGGATGTTGAAGTTAGGAAGAGTGGCTAGTGAGACCGTAGGCTTGCATGCGGAGTCATTCTCCTAGAGATTTTATTTATGTCATTTGAATTGTTTGATACTTGGTTGTTATTTGATTGTTTAGACTTTTGGAGTATGTTTCCTTGTGGTATGACTTTGCTATCGTAATGCAAGACTCCTTTATCTTGTGTTAGATATTGTCATGACACATTGTGTCTCATTTGTTTATCTATTTCATTTAGTTCTCTCTATTGTTGACACCATTGTGTTGTGATGATATCCATGATGTTACGCCTCGTGTTTCTGCCTAGGCGGGGTGTGACAGCAACCGGCCACTCTAGGAGTATAAGTACCTTCTCCATAGCTTGGAGAGGGTGTTGGTTGTTCATTTCTCTCACACATAATATAAGTTTTCTCTAGTTTTTCCATTCTCTCTCTAAGTGTTAATCCAACCACTTCTCTCTATAAAACTTTCCATATGACTCAACCTAGTGTGTGTTTAAGATATTCTACAATTGGTATCAAGAGCCATAGGGTGATTTAGTTTGGTTTTGTGTGCGTTTTTATTTCTTGTTTAGGCGTACGTTTGGTTCGAATTCAAACAAAAAGTCTTTACTTTTTGTGGGTTTAAAACCATAAAGCTTTCATCTTTATTTCTCTTCTATCTTAGTATAAGCTAGTTGTACAAGAAAAACTTTGAAAAACATCAAAAATTCCATCTTTTTGTGTCTTTTTTGGTTCGAACGGTTTTTTGTATTTAAAATCTTGATTTCAAATTTTTTGTGTTAAAAACTATAAATTTTGTATATTTAAGGTTCTACTAGTCTTAGAATAGTAATAAGTACAAGAAAAAACAAGTAAAAACATCAAAAAGTAAGTCTTTAAGTGATTTGGAAAAGTGGGGTTTTGTCCTAGGCGAATTATACACTGTTTTGGTCTAGGCGAATTATACATTATTTTGGTCTAGGTGAATTATACACTGTTTTGGTGTAGGCGAATTATACAGTATTTTGTCTAGGTGAATTATACGTGGATTTTGTCTAGGCAAATTATACAGGCGATTTATACCAGGCGATTTATACCAGGCGAATTATACCAGATTTTGTCTTAGGCGATTTAAACATTTTGCCTTAGGCGAATTATACGTAGTTTTTGGCTAGGAGATTTATACACTTTGGTCTAGGCGATTTATACATCTTCTAAATCAAGTGAATTATACCTGTTTTTCCTTAGGCGATTTATACATATTTTGTAATTGTGCGATTTATACACTTTGCTTAGGAGAAGTATACCATTTGCTTGGGATAAGTATGCCATTTGCTTCGGAGAAGTATTGATCAGTAAGTTTTATACTAAATATATAATATATAATAAAATATAAAATATATATAAGTCTAAAAATCAACAAGATCAATACAACCGAGAAGTAGTACATTGATTACTTGTATGAGTATCAAAACTTTTCTTTATTCACTAATTGTTCCTAACATATTAGTGTGGATCATTACTCCCTTGGTTGTATATCCCTTGGTTTTCGTAACCCATTGGCGACGTGTTAGTATCGATGCTTTTAGGTTTGCTCTGTTGATCGTTATTTGGATAAGACCTTACGTTTTCTTTTGGGTACATAACGTCTTGCATGATTTTCTTGAACGAGTTCTTTTGATTTTATTTTGAGTATAGGTTTCCTGGTATTTCTTTCTTTTCAAACACTAGAAGATGTGTTAGAGTTTGTAACGGTTTTTACTATCCCTTTTTGGTATTAGGGGTGTCCTGTTTGAGTAACATAATTTATAATTGAGTCTAATTATAAAAACCCTTTGGAAGTATTGTGTAAGTTGTTTAGGAAAAACTGGTTAAAATGATCATTGTAAATAGAATATATTTAAATGGAGCCTAGCAAATAGAGGATATGAAAATTTGTAGAGTGGCTAAATAATTTTTTTTTAAAAAAAATACATATAAAGTGATTCATAGTGGTAAAGTACAGATTACACCTTAGATAACCATCTCTAGATCATTATGACAGCCAGAAAGAAATTTTATAAAGATAAATTTAAGACAATTTATATATTATTTAAAAATGATTTTATACTTAAGTGACTTTCTTATTTTAAATTGATTTATAAAATACATTATAGAAATTTGTCTTATCGAGTAAAGTCGATAATTGGTATAAGAATTTTCGTCTTTCGTATAGATTTTTTTATGTGTTCTTTTGTCGTGGTACGCCTGTTGATTTTTTTTTCATTCGCGTGTTAACTCGGTACATATACGTATCCTTTCTTACAAAGGATTCTTTATTGTTCATTTGATTCCACGTCTTTTTGCCATATGTGGAATCTTCTGATAAGCATTCTAGCTTGACTCGATATTCGTTTGTTTATCCTATTCGATTTTCGTAAACCCTTGGAGTTCGATGAACCGTTGGGTCATGGAAGTTTCCGATGTGATTGTGGGAATGGACTGGTTGTCCCAGAATAAGGCTGTGATAGTTTGTCATGAAAAGGTGGTTGAAATACCGTTGGAAGGTAGTGGGATACTTAGGGTTCAAGGGGAACGTACTTTAGGAGCCGCTAAAGCCTTAATGAATGCTAAGGTAGATGAACCAAAATTGAGTGATATATCTGTAGTACGGGATTTTGTTGATGTATTCCCGGAAGACTTGTCGGGGTTACCACCACAACGACAAGTTGAGTTTCGCATAGATTTAGTTCCTGGAGCGACGCCAGTTGCGAAGTCTCCATATCGTCTAGCGCCCTCGGAAATGCAAGAATTGTCTGGGCAACTTCAAGAGTTGCAAGACAAGGGTTTCATACGACCGAGTCATTCTCCGTAGGGAGCACCAGTGTTGTTTGTTAAGAAGAAGGATGGCTCTTTTCGTATGTGTATCGATTATAGAGAATTGAACAAGTTAACTGTTAAGAATCGATATCCTCTCCCTAGAATTGATGACTTATTTGATCAACTACAAGGTTCATGTTATTTCTCCAAGATAGATCTTTGATCGGGTTATCACCTCAGATCCTAAGTACATGAGATAGATATTCACAAAACCGCGTTTCGTAACAGTTAAGACATTTTGAAGTTTACCAAGTTATGCCATCGGATTAACCAAAGCACCGGCGGTCTTTATGGATTTGATGAACCGAGTTTGTAAACCGTATTTAGATAAGTTTGTTATTGTATTCATCAGCGACATTTTGATCTACTCAAAGACTAAGGAAGATCATGAAGTGTATTTGAGGTTAGTTTTAGAATTATTGAGGAAGGAGAAGTTGTATGCTAAATTCTCCAAGTGTGAGTTTCTTGGTTGCAAGAAGAGTATTTTCCTTGGTCACGTGATTAATCAGAGTGGTATTCACATAGACCCAAGTAAGATAGAGGCAGTAAAGAATTGGAAAGCTCCTACGACATCGTTTGAGATTCGATCGTTTTTGGGGTTGGCAGGTTACTACCGTCATTTCATCGTAAATTTCTCTAAGATTGCTAAACCTCTTACCTGCGTTGACTCAGAAGAATCAAAGTATTTGTGGTGTTGTTGAACAAGAAGAGGCTTTCCAAGACTTTTGAAAAAATAATTTGTGTGATGCGACAATATTGTCACTTCTGAATGCAGTTGAAATTTTGTAAGTTTAACTGGATTGCTTCGAAACAGTATTAGGTAGTGTGCTTATGCAAAGAAATAAGGTAATTGCTTATGCGTCAAGGCAGTTAAAAATCCATGAGAAGAATTATACAACACACAATCTAGAGTTGGGAGAAGTGGTGTTTGCTCTAAAAACTTGGAGATATTATTTGTATGGTACGAAAAGTGTCATTTACACGGATCATAAAAGTCTCCAACACATATTTGATCAGAAATAGTTGAATATGTGTCAAAGGAGGTGGATCGAATTATTTAGTGATTATAAATGTGAAATTCGCTATCATCCGGGTAAAGCGAATGTGGTGGCTGATGCATTGAGTAAGAAGGAACAGGTGAAACCTAAACATGTACGAGTAATGGCTATGACCATTCAATCTGGAGTAAAAGGAATGATACTGACAGCTCAGGGTGAGGCGTTCAATCATGAGAACGTACTTGCTGAAAGGTTACATGGTTTAGATCAGCAGATGGAAAGGAAAGGAGACGAAAGTTTGTACTTTATGGATCGAATATGGGTTCCGTTAGTAGGAGGTGTGAGAACAGTAATTATGGATGAGGCTCATAAGTCCAGGTATTCCGTACATCCTGGAGCGGATAAGATGTATTATGACCTTCGAGATATTACAGTTGCTGTGAATGAGAGGGATATTGCTACCTATGTTAGCCGAATGTTTAACTGTGTGCAAGGTAAAAGGCTGAACATCAAAGGCCTTCGGGCTTATTACAACAACCAGAGATACCTGAATGGAAGTGGGAAAACATCACCATGGACTTCATCATAAAGTTACCTAGAACAAGGAGTGGGCACGATGCGATATGGGTTGTAGTTGATAGATTGACCAAATCAGCACATTTTCAGGTAACTCACGGGTTAAGAAGTATGAAGAATTATCTGCTATAGAAAAGCTACAAGCTGATTGTGATCTTAGGGCTGCTAATCTTGTTCTTCAAGGATTTCCACCAGATGTTTACTCACTTATCAATCATCACAGAGTTGCCAAAGACATTTGGGACATAGTCAAGCTATTAATCCAGGGAACATCATTGACAAAACAAGAACTATAGGTTCTGAATTAAAAGATTATCATATAAACAAATATTAAACGCAGCAGAACAAGCACCTATCAACGGATCCATAGAGTCATATGATCAATTAAAGTTAAAACAAGAAAAGTAATACCTTTGTAGCATGATCGGTAGAATCAAACGATGACCTTTACCTTAACACAACACTTCCAATGAAACCAAGGGATCAATGGTGATCACCTCTATGATGTATCCATACTACACTTCCTTGTATACCAAATTGATGCTAGTCTTAACCCCGTAGCTTTGTAAAACACTTTTGAATGAACAAGATTCAAAAATTGGATCAAGAAAAATGAAAACACACACCCTGTATGTGTTTATGTGTCGTGTTATATAGAGAGAAAAGAGGAGAGATATATGGTAAATTGGTAATCAAATTAATGAGAGAATATCTCATATTTATTAACCAAAATTAACTTGATCTCCCATTTGTTCTCTATAGTAACCGGTCACCCTTATAGGTGTTAGTGGGCTTTCTTAAACTTTTCAAGTCCAATAAATATAGTACACTACTTATTTATTAGAAGCCCAATATTGATCCCGAGTTACGTAGGTTATTTATATACCATAAATAAGATAAACACGATATATAAAATGGTACCTCAGTGTATATGTGTGTGACCCCATAGGCTCACATGTGTCTAGACATATAATTAGTTATTATGACACGAGCATACTCCAACAGCTCCCACTTGCATACGTCATAATAATCAAGTAATTATACAAGCAAATGTTAGTGTCTAGCAACACACCAATGCCCCTAGAGACATATGAGGATTGTTTCTTAAACATCTCATTTAAATGGTTTGGATATCAATCATCCTTTTGTTATAGATACTATGTTGAACATCTGACATGGATCATAAGTCATTCTTATGTTCAACAATTCTGTTTGATATAGACATTGAACTAGATTACCAAATTAATATTTTGAGGCTAACATAAACTAAACTAAACAAAATACGGGTCAGTTTTGGTGGATACGGCGTATCAAGTTAGTAAATACGTCGTATTTTAGAACTGACAATAATGTTTTTAAAGTGCAATAAAAAATAAATACAGATAATGTCTAGACAATCAATACGCCGTATTGTATGGAACGAATACGTCGTATTGATGTCTGGGATACATACTCGATAAAATTAAATAACAATCCAGGTTGTCTCCCGAGAAGCACTTTTGTTTCCAGCAAAGTCTTTAAGTTAGACTTGTCTTTAGCTTCCATGCATTTGAAATCATCTCTCTTTCCCATTCTTGCATGTAGTGTGAACATCGTGCTTGGTTCCATATCATATTCATGAACTATGGTGCTGAACTTACTGCAAGGCTTGATTCTATCATACACAAATAGATCAAAACGTCATACCATGATATATACCTAAAAATATGAGAACCTGTTTAATAGTTAGATACATCACGACATGAATAATAATAAATGTATAGATAGATACAAACAAAAAGATAAGGATAGGAAGGATCATGGGTCTGGCTATTGTGGGTCCTCATGTGCTACGGAGGTGCTGGCCTTGCCAGTCCTCTGCCTGACTCGAAGTCTTTAATAAGGTACATGGGTCTTAGAATATGGCACGTAGGAAACTCCTGCTCTGTCCATCATCCACGCAAGGCCAGTAACAGCCCATGTACTGAACCTGGAAAAATCATGAGCCATCGCGTCAATCACCTCGTGCTGCTCAGTGAATGCCCCACGCATCTCGTGCATAACCTCCTTTAATCTGGCCTTCCTTGAGGCATGGTCCTGGCAGGATCTAGTGGTAATGATGGTGCCTGTACAGGTGCCTGATCAGCCTGGCCACCCTCATCAACAATACGGGCATCCTGAGCTACCCAGGGGCACCAGCCGCAGCATCGGGCTGCCTCTCTGGTCCCATGGCAACTCAGGCCTATGTATCATCAACCTCCATACAAATCTATAGTCTCACCAGCTCACCCATATCAATAATCGGAAGCTTAGGGGCAATAACTGTCAATCCTACAAGTATCTCCGCAGTCAGGAGTCTAAAATGCTCAGCCAATCGAGCTACAAACTACCCTCCAAAAATATGAGCCTTGCTCTTCCTCCCAGCGGCAAACAATCTCTAATACCTAGCCAATAAATAAGGGACGTTGACCGAGCCAACTTCCATCCCTCTCAAATAGAACAAATCTGTCACGGTCACCTTCTCAGGTGCTTGACTCCTCCCAGCAATACTACACGCTTTTCCAGGTTTTTATAATAGAACAAATCCGTCACGGTTACCTTGGAGAATCTACTAAGCTCATCAGGCACTCTGATTTAATTATACGTAGCTAGTGTAAAGTGTTAACGAGTGGTTAAGGTTAGGCATGGTATCGGGGTAACCCATGCTAGTTAGCTAAACCCTTAGACATCCGTCATATGTGTGTTACATGGACTAGAGCTTTTAGCTTGGTCGTGTGTAACCGTGTTTATTTATTTGTATAGTTGCGTGATAAGATTTAGAAGCTGCGTTTGAGTATTCAGATAAGTTTCATAGTCCCATTTTTACTTTGTTTTCTTAGGATGGAAATGATGCAAATGGATTTAAAATGTTCTATTTACTGTGATTATGTATCTTTATTTTAAAAGTGTATGGACTTTACTTGGCTATTGTATGTTACGTGCTAAATGCTTATGTGTATTTGGATCGGGGGTAACGTTACTACCCATTTGTTGTGATATCGAGATCGAGGGTAACGTTCCTACCCATATGAAGTGATGGTTTTAATAGATCGGGGGTAACGTTCCTACCCAAGTGTTGATACTTGTTGGATCGAGGGACACGTTCTGTTCCCATGCTAGCTTGTATGATAGTACAGTAACTGTCTTGCCATGTTTGTATTAATCACAGTAATTGTTTATAAGCTTTGATTTTCATGTTTTAAACCTATGATTCTCACCAACCTTTGTGTTGACGTTTTAAGCATCATTTTCAAGTAACCATCTTGAGGATGTTGAAGTTAGGAAGAGTGGCTAGTAAGACAGTAGGCTTGCATGCGGAGTCATTCTCCTATAGATTTTATTTATGTCATTTGAATTATTTGATACTTGGTTGTTATTTGATTGTTTAGACTTTTGGAGTATGTTTCCTTATGGTATGACTTTGATATCGTAATGCAAGACTCCTTTATCTTTGTGTTAGATATTGCCATGACACATTGTGTCTCATTTGTTTATCTATTTCATTTAGTTATCTCTATTGTTGACACCATTGTGTTGTGATGATATCCATGATGTTACGCCTCAAAAACAAAGGTATATGTCACTTAGACTACTTCTATGCGCTAAAACGCTAACCCTCTCATTCTTAATTTTAATTTCAAAATAATAAATCGAAACGAAAAGGGAGGAGCTTATTACCGTAAGTCGTGATAAAAGAGAGTGGTGTAGGATCAGAGAATAAGAGATGTTGCAAGAATTATCGTGGTAATGAATCATGTGTGGGGTGTTGGGATTCTTGAATTTGATGAGACAAGAAGAATAAATAAAAGAATGAAGCAGTAAGGACTAAAGTGTAATTGTAAAGAGAATGTCTTACAAAAATGGGGGATTAAGTAGATTCCTTAGAAGATTCTCTTAAGAAGATTAAAGAAACAGAAAGATATTCTTTTAATATTAAAGAAGTATTTACTTGTCTAATGTTTATCTTCCGTTGTAGAAGTCTTGATCTCTCGCAATATAAAAAGTCATCGAGCATAGTTTTGTTGTACACAGAAAAATGGTAAGATCGACTAGTAAAGGTGTGTGTTGGAGTGTGATAGGCGTGTGAGTTTCTAGGGTCGGACCCTAGAAGTTGTGTGTAGAGCGCTGCAAAGGATCTTTGCTCCCTGTTAGTATTGGTACGTTCTAGAGTTGATCAGTCTAGAATTGGGCTTGATGAAAACATATGAATGATTTAAACCTGTTAAATAACATTATTGTTTTTCCCTTTATTCTACTGTGCTTATTATTGTTATTAGTAAAACATATCTAGTTGGCTTAATCGATCTTCACAATGGTATCCTACCTCGTGGCTCTCGATCGTAGGATCTACAAGGAGTATTGATGTTGAATCTTTAAAGGAAGAGTTGGTATGTTCTTTGTTTTTGGTGTGTGGTTTCAATTCGTGCAATAGGGTATTCAAAATCCTAATTTAATAAAAACAGAATAGGTGATCATTAATGTTTTTCTACTAGCTTTGTGATGAGTCGATCGTCCTGGATTGATGATGAATGTAGTAGGGATGCATACACACGGACCTCATGATGATAGATGCAAAGGACAAGGTTTAGTGACAGTTGTATAGCAACTGAAACAGTGTCGCTAAAAGGTTAGTGTCTCAATGCTTAAAAAAGGACTCCTTATATGTTTTGTACTGCTCGTTGGTGGTTACTTAACACTGACACAGTAACTGATTGTGATCTTACATATTAGGTGCTTTATGACATAAAAGTGTCTAAAGGTATATGGTGGTAGGAGCACTATTTATACTGCCAAGGGGAAGAATTAGTACTGCTAGGTATGAAGTTAGTACTGCCAGCTTTATACTTAGTACTGCTTATGAGTACTTAGTATTGTTCTTCATACATTAGTACTGTCAGTTGTATGTTTATACTGCCAATGGCAGTTAATACTGCTAGCCTTATCTTTGAAGGTTAGTGCTGCTGCTTATGATTATTAGTGCTGCTTATGTAAGTTAGTGCTGCCAGGAGACGTTAATACTGCCAGTTCATGTTAGTGCTGCTATCACTAAGGGTTAATGCTGCCAGTTTATACTTAGTGCTGCTAGTATGATTAATACTGCTAGTATATTTTTAATGCTGCTAGTATTAAGTTTCTGCTGCTGGGGTAAATTTTAGCAGTTACTACTGTTGGACTTAAACCAAGGTTTGTGCTGCTCGTATGTTTAATACTGCCAATAGAAGAAGTTTTCTACTGTTGGTTACTACTGCTTGGTTTAAGGGGAAGGTAAAGTTTTGGTTTAAATGTTCTTAAACGTTTAAAAGGCTCGTTTTTGGATTAATTGTTTAATTGGTTACGAAGAAGATTATTTATCATCTATTTGTAGTTGAAGTGGAGTTTCACAGATTTATGTTTTATCATACATTTTAGCAGGAGGTAACTTGTTTGTGTTTTCAATGTTGTGACGAAGACTTGATAAATCTAGCAAAGGTGTGTGATTTTTCATATGGTGCTCAATGCTCACATTTGCTATCACTTTGGTTATGTATCTCATTGAAGATGAGGATAATTGTTAAGATATTGCGGTCTCCTTATACATTGGTTTTGGGTATACGTTCGGAGTCACGTGGATAGTACAAGATATAAGACACAAGTTTGGGTTATTCTACTTCAGCATCAAGTTCGTTATACTTAGTTTTTTTCATCAGTGATCATTACATAGAGCCTACAGAATTGAAGATTCAAGAAATGGTTAACATATGGGTTTTAGAGGAAGCATATTGTTAAAATGTTTAACCATTTACATGCACCACTTAAGGGGAAGTGTTTCGTTACTACTGCTGATCTTTATTACTGTTGCTAGTTTTTGTTTCTACTGCTTAAAGTCATTTTTCGTATTATGCGTCATGGAGGGTATTTTGAGTATTGGAAGGCTGGATTAGTAGTTGTGGTATATGGTTTGTAGTTGTTTTGATCCAATTTGCATATCTATAGAAGACCCCTATTTGATAATTACAAAAGGGGGAAAAAGATTATAAGTTTATTGATTTGTAGCTTATTATATGTGGTGACATGATACAAAGGATATCTACTTAAGAGGAAGTTTTGTTTCATTCAGGGAGATGATTACATCTCAACTTCAGGGGAAGCTTTGGCTTTATGATGAAGTTCGTACATGACTTTGTTTGTTTTGTCATCATTAAATAAGGGAAGATTGTTAGGATTCTTGATTTGATGAGACAAAATGAATAAAAGAATGAAACAAAAGGACTAAAATCATCATTAAAGTATTCTACAAGCTGGTGGAGAATATGTAAATTCTAGAAGATCTCCTTAAGAAGATAAAGATAACAGAAGATATTCTTAAACGTTTAAAATATATTATTCATTCTTATCTTCCTTTGCAAGCCTTGAAATCTCTCTATATAAAGAGATTTACAGGCATGTTATTATTTGTACACAGAAAAATGTAGTCGACTAGTAAAGGTGTGTGAGTTCTAGGCGTGAGTTCTCTAAGTAGACGCCTAGAAGTTGTGTGTAGCCCAAAGGATCTTTGATCCCTGTTAGATTGTAACTGTTCTAGAATTGATCATCTAGAATTGTGGTTTGATGGAAACGTATGAATGAAAAACCTTGTTGAATAACATTATTGTTCTTTATATTCCGTTGTGCTTATTAATGTTATTTCTAAAACACATCCTAGTTGAGTCTAAACGATTTTCACAATTGGTATCAGAGCATCGTGGCTCTCGATCTAGGATCCACAAGGTGTAATGATGTCGAATCTATGAAGGAAGAGTTTTCATGTTCTCTGTTTTTGGTGTTTGGTTCAATTTGTTGCAATTTGGGTATTCACAAATCCTAATTTAATAAAAACAAGAATGGTGATCATTAATGTTTCTACTAGCTTTGGTGAGTCGGTCGTTTGATTGATGATGAACCCTAGTAGGGATGCATAACACATGACATCAAGATGATAGATGCAAAGACAAGGATTAGTGACAGTTTAGCAACTAAAAAAGTGTCGCTAAAAAGGTGTCATCTGGATACTTAAAAAAAAGGTATCCTTATATGTTTTGTACTGCTCGTTGGTGGTTACTACTGACACATGACACAATATTGTTGGTGATCGTAAATATTGGTGCTTTACTGACATTAAAATGTGTCTCAAAAGGTATGGGAGGAAGGAGCACTTTATACTGCCAAGGGAAAGAATTAGTACTACTGGGTATGAAGTTAGTACCATCGGCTTTATACTTAGTACTGCTTATGAGTACTTAGTACTGTTCTTCATACATTAGTACTGGCAGTTGTAAGTTTATACTTAGTGCTGCTTATGTAAGTTAGTGCTGCCAGGAGAAGTTAATACTGCGAGTTCATGTTAGTGCTGCTATGACTAAGGGTTAATGCTGCCAGTTTCTTCTTAGTGCTGCTAGTATGATTAATACTGCTAGTATATTTTTAATGCTACCAGTATTAAGTTTCTGCTGCTGGGGTAAATTTTAGCAGTTACTACTGTTGGACTTAAACCAAGGTTTGTGCTGCTCGTATGTTTAATACTGCCAATAGAAGAAGTTTTCTACTGTTGGTTACTACTGCTTGGTTTAAGGGGAAGGTAAAGTTTTGGTTTAAATGTTTAAAAGGCTCATTTTTGGATTAATTTTTTAATTGGTTACGAAGAGGATTATTTATCATCTATTTGAAGTTGAAGTAGAGTTTCACAGATTTGTGTTTTATCATACCTTTTAGCAGGAGGTAACTTGTTTGTGTTCTCAATGTTGTGACGAAGACTTGATAAATCTAGCAAAGGCGTATGATTTTTCTTATGGTGCTCAATGCTCACATTTGCTATCACTTTGGTTATGTGTCTCATAGAAGATGAGGATAATTGTCAAGAGATTACGGTCTCCTTATACATTGGTTTTGGGTATACGTTCAGAGTCACGTGGATAGTACAAGAAATAAGACACAAGTTTGGATTATTCTACTTCAGCATCAAGTTCGTTATACTTAGTTTTCTTCATCAGTGATTATTACATAGAGCCTACAGAATTGAAGATTCAAGAAATGGTTAACATATGGGTTTCAAAGGAAGCTTATTGTTAAAATGTTTAACCATTTACATGCACCACTTAAGGGGAAGTGTTTTGTTACTATTGCTGATCTTTATTACTATTGCTAGTTTATGTTTCTACTACTCAAAGTCATTTTTCGTATTATGCATCATGGAGGGTATTTTGAGTATTGGAAGGCTGGATTAGTAGTTGTGGTATATGATTTGTAGTTGTTTTGATCCGAGTTGCATATCTATAGAAGACCCCTATTTGATAATTACAAAAAGGGGAAGAAGATTATAAGTTTATTGATTTGCAGCTTATTATATGTGGTGACATGATACAAAGGATATCTACTTAAGGGGAAGTTTTGTTTCATTCAGGGAGATGATTACATCTCAACTTCAAGGGAAGCTTTGGCTTTATAATGAAGTTCGTACACGACTTTGTTTGTTTTGTCATCATCAAATAAGGGAAGATTGTTGGGATTCTTGATTTGATGAGACAAAATGAATAAAAGAATGAAACATAAGGATTAAAATCGTCATTAAAGTATTCTACAAGCTGGTGGAGAATATGTAGATTCTGGAAGATCTCCTTAAGAACATAAAAGATAAAGGAAGATAATTTTATATGTAGGAGATATTATTTGCATTCTTCTTATTTTTTGTAATTTGTTTTATCCTTTGTTAACCTAGATATCTCTAAGTATATAAAGATGATATTACAGGCATATGGTTTTAGGCATCCTCAAAAACATTTAAAACTCTCCCAATGAGAGTCTAGAAAAATGTGTGGTGTGTACACGGTTTAGTTTGTAGTTAGTTAATAGTTGTTAGTTAAGTAGCTCCAATGTATTGAATTGGGGCAAGGTAGGAAACGTATGGAATAAACCTTGTTTGATAATATACTGTCTATAGATTCCGCCACAATGCATATTTTTATTATCTGTGTAAAAAAGTTATCCTAGATGTGTCTAAAACAAAATCACAATTTTTTCTCTAAGGTCATTTGGGAATCAAAACACTGTCTATTTTCTTCGTGGTAGCGGTTTGGTATATATTCTTCATAGCGGTTTGATACTTGACAGTAGCGGTTTGAGCGTTAATCCAGTGGTTTGGTACCCTGTTTGGCATTTGGACAATTTTTTTTAACTCGTAAAACGTAACAAACTCAAACAACAAAACACTTAAACAAACATCACACTTTTAACATTCATTGTATAATTTATTCGTTGATCAACTTAAATAATTTCACAATCAATTAAGATGGCTAATCTTTCAAAAGATATCCAATGTGCCAATTCTGATACCCGGCCACCTATGCTTGATAGGACTGACTTTGCATCATAGCAACAAAGTATTCAACTGTATTGTCAGGGTAAAGAGAATGGGGTGAACATCCTGAAGTCGATTGATGAAGGATCGTTTTAGATGGGAACATTTCGGGAAACACTTGCTGAAGGGAATGAAGGTGCCTTACATCTAGGTCCAGAACGAGCTCGAGTCTATTCTGACCTTTCACCTGAAGATAAGGAAAGGTATAACGCTAACATTCGGGCAACAAATATCCTACTTTAAGGGTTCCTAAAAGACATATACACTCTTATCAATCATTACACTGATGTAAAAGACATTTGGGATAATGTAAAGATGCTCCTGGAAGGTTCTGAATTAACTAAAGAAGACCGTGAATCACAACTATACGATGATTTTGAACACTTTCGTTAGAATAAAGGAGAAACCATTCACGATTACTATGTCAGGTTTACCAAGCTCATCAATGACATGCAAAATCAAGATAATCATGAACAGAATGTAGTTGATTCAAAGTTAGTTAATAAACATTGGTGTGCTGAAATAGGGTAGATTCGTAACTGCAGTGAAAACTGGACATAGGATTAGGGACTCCAACTATGATCAAGTTGGTTTTGCCAAACTCATCAATGACATGCGGAACATCAAGATGACCATGTCTAGAATGCAACTGAACTCAAAGTTTGTTAACAATATCTTGCCTTGATGTCCAATGTTTCACACCAACAGTACTATTCACAATCATCTACAACTCCACCATCTACATATGTTTCACCACACTTTGCGGACAACACTCTACTTGATTCAGGACTCTCTCCACCTGACAACTTAATTGAGAACTTAACCAACACACTTGCCCTACTCACCCAATTATACAAAACATACCTACCTCAAACAAATAATCAACTCAGAACTTCATCAAATACAAGGAACCAAGCCATAGTTCAAGACGGCAGGGTTGTGGTTCAGAATGTTCAGGGTCGACAAAACAGAGGTTAGGGGAACAATGCACGGGGTGCAGGTGCAGCTGGATATGTGGGAGCTCATAACAGAGTTGGGAATGGAAATCCAGGTCAAGCAAGACAGATTAAGTGCTACAACTGCAATGATATAGGCCACATAGCAAGGAACTGCACTCAGACCAAGCGGCCATAGAACTCCGAATACTTCAAAGACAAGATGTTGCTGATGCAAGCTCAGGAGAATGGAGTAACACTGGATGAAGAACAGTTGCTGTTTCTTGCAGGTGGATAAGACAATGCTGTTGATGAGGATGTAGA